>PVJI01002052.1:0-156220 GCA_004026765.1 Micronycteris hirsuta
TCTCTCCCCCTCCCACTCCCCTGTTGATATCCCTCCATGTCTTATATAAATCCCTTTAACATTTCATATAATAAAGGCTGGGTGATGATGAACTCCTTGAACTTGACCTTATCTGAGAAGCACTTTATTTGCCCTTCCATTCTAAATGAAAGTTTTGCTGGATAGAGTCATCTTGGATGTAGGTCCTTGCCTTTCATGACCTGGTATAGTTCTTTCCAGCCCCTTCTTGCCTGAAAGGTCTCTTTTGAGAAATCAGTTGACAGTCTTATGGGAACTCCTTTGTAGGTGACTGTCTCCTTTTCTCTTGCTGCTTCTAGGATTCTCTCCTTATTTTTAATCTTGGGTAATGTAATTATGATGTGCCTTGGTGTGTTCCGCTTTGGGTCCAACTTCTTTGGGACTCTCTGAGCTTCCTGGACCTCCTGGAAGTCTATTTCCTTTGCCAGCTTGGGGAAGTTCTCCTCCATTATTTGTTCAAATAAATGTTCAATCCCTTGGTCTTCCTCTTCTCCTTCTGGCATCCCTATGACCCAGATGTTGGGACATTTACAGATGTCCTGGAGGTTCTTAACCCTTTCCTCATTTTTTTGAATTCTTGTTTCTTCCTTCTGGTCCACACTGTTGATTTGAGTCCAGTATCCTTCTCTTCCCTATTGGTTTCCTGCACATTTCCCCTCATTTTCTTTAGTGTATCCTTCATTTGTTCATCTATTTGCAACCAACTTTCGTCTAATTTTGTGAGCATCCTGATTACCAGTGTTTTGAACTCTGCATCTGATAGGTTGGCTATCTCTTCATCCCTTAGTTGTAACTTTTCTGGAGCTTTGTTCTGTTCTTTCATTTGGGCCATTTTTTCTCTCCACACACCTGTTACCTTAAGGGGCAAAGCCTTAGGTGTTTACCAGGTCGGGGCAACCTCCACTGACACCATGTTTTGCTGCTGTCTGAGGGGGCGTGGCCTGGGAGAGAACAATGGCATTTGCTCCACTTTTCCCCGCTCCCAGTCACTTTCTCCCAATGCGCTCTCCTGTGTGGCTGGGAGTTGCTCCCACCACCACCTCAACCCCTACAGGTGTTTTCAACTGGTGGTTTGAGGCCCCATTTCCCTGCGTTGGTGGGCTGCAAGGTCACTCTGCTCCCCAGCTCTTCCTCGCGGTCTATCTGTGCATCTTGGCCCCCCGCTGGGTCCCCATCGGCCAGCCTATGCCAGCAGCTGCAGCGTTGCCCGCCCCCAGCCCCCCACCTCCCCGCAAGCTCTCCACCTGGATCCGTCCCATTTACCAGTCTGGATGAACATGTCTTCCTTCACTTATTGGTTGTGGGACTTCCACACAGTTGGATTTTCTGTCAGATCTGGTTGTTTTTGCTTCTAAATTGATGATTTTCCTCTTTTGGCTGTGCGAGGAGGCACAGTGTGTCTATCTGCACCTCCATCTTGGCCGGAAGCTATCCATCTAAGTCTTTAGCATCCATTGTCATTAGCCTGAATAATGACTGTGGTACTTATAAATGTTCATGGTTGTTTACATGAAGAATCACTTCAGAAAACAAAGAATGGTTGTGAGGGGCAGCCAAAGATTACATTTCAATGTGGGATGATCCATAATTTTCACTTCTCTAACTAACACATCAGGAGAATTTTACAACTTTTCTGTGCTGCAGGAACTAGGGGGAGGATGACAAATAGGATTTATGACTGAAAAAACTATAGAATTTTCTAAATAATGTTTTAGAATAGATAATCGTAATAAACATTGCTTTTCATCACTTTAAAATTAATGACTAGCAATCACAAAAATAAACATAATTAGAAAATTATTTCAGAAATCAAATTTAAAGAAATTAAGATGTCCACAATGACGTTTGCCTTTTAAAGTAGATTTTAGAAACTTTAAAGCATAAAGAAATTGAATGTGTGAAGACATCATTTATGTAGAGTAAACTGTAGTATATTTTATAGCACATAGTTTCATTTGTCATGTGAGCCTTTATGAGTCTGTAAACAAGTGTCAGCTTCCACATAGAAATTAATTAACCTCATAAATAGCATTTGTCTTATAACAGAGTGCTCTAAGCTACATAAACAGTTTCTGTATAGATGCTGAATGGCAATTGATACTAAATTATTTCTTAAATGTGTCCCACAAAGGAAGATATGCAAAAGACTTGTGAAAAAAAGCATCGTTACAGATTGATTTGTGTAATAGCTCCAGTGAAGTTAGAATTAGCCAAGATGGCTGAGCACATCCAAAGCATTCTCAGTGACCAGAGCTACAGGTCGGAGAGCACCCCTGCAATAAGAAAAACTACTTGAACATATTGTTCACAATAATAAAAAATGAATGCCAAGTCTTTCCCAAATTAATCAAAGTGATTGTCCCGTACCTTTTGTGCTGTTTTCATTTGGGTGACACACAGAACCACTGAATCTTGAAATCCAAAGTATTCTCTTTGTGATCATTATCCACTCTTCAAGAGAAAAATATTTTCACATGCCATCAAGATACATTTTATTTCTTAGCACAAACACATACTAACTTTTTTAATTTAATTTATTGGGTTGACAGTGGTTAATAAAAGCATATAGGTTTCAGGTATACAATTCTACAATACATGATCTGTATATGGTATTGTGTGCTCACTACCGAAGTCAGATCTGCTTCCGTCACCATTTATCCCCTTTACCCTGTTCTGCTTGCCCCACCCCTTTCTCTCTGGTAATCACCATACTATTGTGTCTATACATCCTATATGTGTCTATGAGGTATTTTTTTTACTTAATCACTTGATCTTTTTCACTCAGACTCCAACACCCCTCCCCTGTGACAGCTGTCAGTCTGTTCTATGTATCTGAGTCTGTTTATATTTTGTTTTTAGGACCTAATTTTATTTATTAGATTTCACATATGAGTGAAATCCTATGGTATTTGTCTTTCTCTGACTGCCTCGTTTCACTTAGCATAATGTCCTCCAGGTCCATCCATGCTGTCACAAAAGGTAAGATTTCTTTCTTTTTTATGGCCAAGTAGTGGTCATTCTATCGTGCAAAGGTACCACAGTTTTTTATCCACTCATCTATTGATGGGCCCTTGGACTACTTCCAAATCTTGGCTATTGTAAATAACATTGCAGTGAACATAGGGGTGCATATATTCTTTCAAATCAGTGTCTTGGGATTCTTGAGGTATATTTCCAGAAGTGGAATTGCTGGGTCATAAGGCAGTTCCATTTTCAATTTTCTAAGGAAATTCCATACTGCTTTCCACAGTGGTTTCACCAGTCTGCATTCCCACCAACAGTGTACTAGGGTTCCCTTTTCTCCACAACCTCGCCAGCACTTGTTCTTTGTTGATTTATTGATGATGGCCATTCTGACAGGTGTGCAGTGATATCTCACTGTGGTTTTCATTTGCATTTCTCCAATGATTACTGACATTGAGCATCTTTTCATTTGTCTCTCTATTGACCATCTATATATCCTCTTTGGAGAAGTATCTATTCAGGTCCTTTGTCAGTTCTTCAACTGGATTGTTTGATTTTTTTTGGTATTGAGTTGTATAAGTTCTTCATAAATTTTGAATATTTACCACTTATCGGATGTATCATTGGTGAATATGTTCTCCCATTTAGTATGTTACCTATTCATTTTGTTGATAGTTTCCTTTGCTGTGCAAAACTTTTTAGTTTGATGTAGTCCCATTTGTTGATCTTTTGTTTTCCTTCACAAAGGAGACATATTAGAAAAAATATTGCTATGATAAATATCTGAGATTTTACTGCCTATGTTTTCTTCTAGGATTTTTATGGTTTCAAGTCTTATATTTAAGTCTTTATTCCATTTTGAGTTTTTTCTTGTGTATTGTGTAAGAGAGAGGTCTAATTTCATTTTTTGAACATATCTGTCAATTTTCCAGTACCGTATATTAAATAGACTACATTTACCCCATTATATATTCTTGCCTTTTTGGTCAAATATTAACTGACCAAAAAGGCATAGGTTTATTTTTTGGCTCTCTAATCTGTTCCACTGATCTATAAATATGACACACCACATAAACAAAATGAAAGATCAAATCACATGATTATATCAATAGATGCAGAAAGAGCATTTGATAAAAATCCAGCATCAATTTATGGTAAAAACTCTCAGCAAAGTTGGAATAGAGGGAATATACCTCAACATAATAAAGATCATGTATGATAAACTCACAGCCAACATCATACTCAATGGACAAAAACTGAAAGCATTTTCCTTAGGATCAGGAACAAGACAGGGATGTCCACTCTCACCACTCTTACTCAACATAGTTCTGGAAGTCCTAGCCACAGCAATCAGACAAGAAAAAGAAATAAAGGACATCCAAAGGGTAAAGGAGAAAGTAAATCTGTCTTTATTCACAGATAACACGATATTATATATAGAAAACCCTAAAGATTCAATCAAAAAATACTACCACTCATAAATGAATTCAGTAAAGTAGCAGAATACAAAATAAATACCTTGAAATTAGTTACATTTTTATACACCAATAATGAAATATCAGAAAAAGAAGCTAAGAAAACAATCCCATTTGCAAATACATAAAAAGAAATTACCTTGGAATACATTTCACCAAGGATGTGAAAGACCTGTACTTGGAAAATTATAAGATGCTGAAAAAAATTGAAGAAGATAATAAATAAGTGGAAACATATACCATGATAATGGATAGGAAGAATTACCATCATTAAAATATCCATACCCAAAGCAAACTATAGATTCAATGCAATTCCTATCAAGATACCAAATTCATATTTCATAGAACTAGAACAAATTCCCCAAAACTTTATATGGAACCAGAAAAGGCCCCACACAGCCACAGCAATCCTGAGAAACAAGAACAAAGTTGGAGGAATCATGCTACCTGAAATAAACTCCACTACAAGGCCATGATAATCAAAACCTCATGGTACTGGCACACTGCCCTCTTGATAAGTGTTTTATTCTACTTCAGGTAAGATACAATCTCCACTTTCCACGGTTCTATATGTGCACCCATATACGTATAATTAA
The DNA here is from genome assembly GCA_004026765.1 of Micronycteris hirsuta. Classification (NCBI taxonomy): domain Eukaryota; kingdom Metazoa; phylum Chordata; class Mammalia; order Chiroptera; family Phyllostomidae; genus Micronycteris; species Micronycteris hirsuta. The sequence goes on from PVJI01002052.1 coordinate 5,054, forward strand.
ATTGTCTGTTTTTAAATGTTAAATTCTCCAGTCTTCTTGTCTACTTAGTGCTTTCAAATAATTCACATTAAATTTAAACTTTTTTTTTTAAATCTGCCTTACAAGATATGATATTGCTTAAGTTTGGAGACTACTTACTATCACTAACTTCATGAAATAATATTTATTATATCTCACTCTTATGATGTTATATTAGCTTTCATTTGGTACACACGGCTTAAGAAACTAAAGGTTTGTTTTATAGTTTAATAAGCCCTAACAAGCGAAGCAAAAACTTAGCCCTATGCAGAGCTTTTAACATCAAGAACCATGTCAAGAATAGAAGATGACATAGTTCCTATGCCAGAATAGTTAAAATCGGACGCCCTCATCCAGGGTCGTTTCTACACAACATTGGGAGATGAGTGAAAATGGTGAAATTCTGAAAACTTACTTATTAATTTGTAGTTAATCAAGCCAATATGTTCACCAGGTAATTTATAGACTAAACTATGTATTAAATTTATGTTTGAACTCTTTTTAAATACTTGAAAGGCAACTTATTTATATTCTTGCCTTTAAGTATGATATATATATCAGAGTAAGAAAAATTTGATTTTAAAATACATTTTTAAAAATTAATAATTTGTATTTCTGCACCCAGCTATGATGAAATAATTAGTACCAAAAAGTTTACCTTCCTAAAACCTAACCATTCAACCAGAATTACCCTCTCATCAACTAGAAAACTGGATCGGACAACAAAAAGTGCAGGAGTACGGCTTGTGGGAGAGTAAAAACAAGAAAGATGAGCCTTATAATCAATCATCACAGCTTTTTACTAGATCCACTCACTGTTCTACAGTGTGAGAGGGGAAATCCTAAGCTGAGCACAACCATCCTATGGAGTTGAAGCGCTAGAGATAAGAGTTCAGAAATGAACTCCGGTGGCTCAGAGTGTTTCCATTTGAAACTCTGGTCAAATACAGGCTGCACACGGATAGAGCGAAGTCCCATGATACCTGGGAAAGGACAGTTACCAGGGAAAGAACATATATTGTAGAGACATAAAATCATAGATCACAGAAACTCAACAAAGCCCAACCATGATGCACACAAAGAAAACACCACCACGTCATGTTAAAATCAAATTGCTAACAAGACCATGTGAAAAACTGAAAAAAAATTTGAAGCAGCCAGAGATAAAGACAAATTACAAATAAAGGAACAAAAATAAAAGTTATTATTTACTTCTCATCCATAACAATGCAAGCTGGAAGACAAAGAAGCAACATTTTAAAGTGCTAAAAGAAAAATGCTTTAATCTAGTATGCTATGTCCAGTGAAAATATCCTTTCAAAATCAATGCAAAATAAAATTTTTCTCAAATAGAGGCTGATTGACTTTGTCACCAGCAGATGTGCACTCAAAGAATTTAAAGGAATTACTTCAAGCCAAACCAACATTATATAAAATGGAAACTTGAGTCTAAAACAAACAAAGAGTGATAGAAATGATACATAGGCAGTAAGTAGTGAAGGAAACATTTCATTTTATTTTATTTAAAGATACCTGACTGTTTGAAGTGAAATATTAGCAGTGTAGGAGGCAGAGTAATGATCACCAAAGTTGTCCGGACCTGGAGTCCCATAACCTGTGAGTTTGCTACACTGCATGACCAAAGGGATTTTGCAAGTCTGTGATCCTTGAGATGGAGAGAGGACTCCCCAGGCGGGTACAATAGAATCACGTAAGGACTTAACAGCAGAGAGCCTTTCCCAGCGGTGGTGGGAGAGAGAGATACACTAACAGCAATGGGTCAGAGAGAGTTCACAGAACCACACCTGCCATGAACCAGCATTCTGAGAATAAACCCAAACTGTGTGGTTATTATTTAATATTCTGCTGAAATTAAATCGCCAAATTTTTAATTTAGGAATTTCACATTTAGATTAGTTAAGTAACGTTTTGCTCATAAATTGCCTTTTCCCATGATCCTGGTCTACTTATGGCATTATCATGAAAAAATCACTTTTACACTTTGTAAGGTAAGAAATGTACTAAGGCTATCAACTTATTAACTTCCACTTACATCCAGTGTAGAAGAGACAGACAAACAATTCCTGAACCTGTGTGCAGAGAATAGTTACATACCCTAGATTGGATGTCATCTGCTGTAAGAAACAATTGGTTTGCAAAGATTTGAGATTAAAGGTTACATTCTTCAAAAGATAACATTCTACCTTTGAAAACAGGATGTTTCACAAAGAATGTTCCACAGATAAGGACATAAGAACAACTTTAATGGTTGTAATATAAGAACAGGACGGCTACAAACACAAATTCTTATGTGTGGGTCTATTCCAAACAAGCAGTAACTACATCTATTTGTGTGTGTGATCTTACCTGTCATTTTTATCTAATAGACTCCTTGAAAATACCTTTAAAGTAAGAATTCTATATCCTTGTACTTCATAAACAGCCCTTCTTCTTTGTCTTGAAATCCTTTTTCTATCAATGGCTAATTAGAACAGCAGGAAGTCTCAAGATTACACACAGAATTTCGGAGCCTGAATATGCTAAAATTAACTAGAAAAGCATAGGTATTATGACACACGTTTTTTTAGAAGTTGAAATGAACAATGACCATCTTCCTTAGTGTTAGATTAAGAGCATCTGTTTCTTGACCAGAACTGACCTGTAAAAGCACATGGAAAATATGAAAAAAGCACATGTTTGGTGTTTGGGTTTAGAGAGGGATGAACAGACTTTTATTTTTAACATGTCTAGTCAGGTTTTTCCTTTCTTTGGTATGTTTCACTATGAATTTGAGTACCCCACCGAAGTTTTCAAATTTATCGGCATAATATTTTTCATAAAATTCTAACCTTTCTTCTCTACTTTAGCTATAATTATGCTGTCTTTATTATTTCCAGTATTGCTTATTGTGCCTTCTTTATTCTTAATCAAGCATGTCAGTAATTTGACTATTTTACTCAGAATACCAACTCTTATTTTGTTGATATTCTCCAATTTCTTTATTTTTTTTCTTTCTTTCTTTCTTTATGGCTTTCTAGTCTAATAATTTCTGCTGTTGTATTTATCAGGGCTTTTCTTCTACTACATTATATCCAGAGTTAGATGTTTAGCTGACTAATTTTCAGCCTTGATTATTCCTAAGATATACATTTTCATTAGATACTATTTTTGCTATATCCTACAAATTTAATTTGTAGTCCTTTCATTATCTGATATTAACCGATTGTCAAATATTTCTAATATTTACTATTTTTTACTATTTATTAAAAAATAAATGTCATTCCAAAAGTTATTTAGGACATGTTCATTTCTAGAGCTCTGCAGGGTTTTATAGTTACCTCCTTTACTGTTATTAGATGCACGGTAATCACAAAGGATGGCTTATATGACAACTGCTTTTTGGTGTTTTTCAGAGTGATTTATGGCAAAAAAAAACTTTATAATCTTATGTTTTTGACATAAGTAATTTACTTTCTTATTGTTTCATACAAAGTTTTATACATTTCCATAGATTAATTTTGTTACTTGTACTATATATCCCAAATATTTGGTCTGCTTCATTTACTAATTATTGAGAGAAGTGTATTAAACTCCCCTCCATGATTGCTGACTTCTTAGCCTCTCCACATATTTTCATCAATTTTTCTTTATATTTTGGGCTTATGATATTAGGAGAGTGAGGCATAATTTTATATCTTCCTGAGAATTTTTCTTTTTATTATTATATACCAACCTCCTTTATTTTTTTTAGAACAGAGTAGAATTTTATATTTTATTGTTGTTCAACTACAGTTGTCCCAATTTTCAATCCATCATGCACCCCCCACCTTATTCATCCCTGCCTCTCACCCTCCAACCTACCCCCTTTGGCTTTGTCCATGAGTCCTTTATCCATGTTCCTTGATGACCCTGCCCCTATAATCCCCTATCATCCCTCTTGCTCTTCCTCTCTGATTACTGTCAGCTTGTTCTTTATTTCAATGTCTCTGTTATATTTTGCTTACTTGTTTGTTTTGTTGATTAGGTTCTACTTATAGGTGAGATCATATGGTATTTGTCTTTCACATCCTGGCTTATTTCACATAGCATAATGCTCTCCAGTTCCATCCATGCTGTTGCAAAGGGTAAGAGCTCCTTCTTTATTTCTGCTGGGTAGTATTTCATTGTGTAAATGTACCACAGTTTTTTGATCCACTCATTTACTATTCTTAAAATGCATTTTTCATAAAAGTAATATGAGGCCTGTCCAGAAGGTATCCAGCCAGGTAATGTGAAAAATAGAGACATTCATTGAAGAAGATACGAGATACAAGAAACATTTTGCATAGAACGATGGTCCCCTTCTAAGTAGGCACCTTGGAACCTCACACAATTCTCCCAGTTGCCATCAGATGCCCTGTTGCATTTTCCTGAATCTCATCAACACTCTGAAATCTCTTCCTTTTCAAAGGCGATTTTAGTTTTGGAAAAGCCAGAAGTTGCAGAGTGCCAAAATGGGCTGTGTCGTGAGGCCGAGTCACCTGGGTGATCTGATGTCTCACAAAAAACCTCTGCATGAGACGTGACACATTAGAGGGGGCATTGTCATGATGAGGCTGCCGATCACCAGTTGCCCGTAGCCCCAGCCTTCTGAATCATCCTAAGAGTTTCCACACAGGAATGTTCAAGCTTAACACAAAATTTGATGCATATTTGTTACTCACTCAGTCATTTTGAACGTGATGGCCACACAGTACACGTGCTCACTCAATGGCACCTACCGCCCTCACTGACTGGTACAGTGAAGTTGTCACTGTTCTCACATACACATTCCAGTCCACGCTCCTTGGCTGCCAGGTTGCATCGATGTGGCCTAAACTGTTCTCATTATATTAACAATGGCTGGACTTTTTCCGGATAGACCTCATATAGCCTCACTGATCGTCTTTCAGTCAACATTTAACTGGAACAACTTTATCATACTTTTATTTTCCCTCTCTCTGTATCTTATGTTTCAGGGATCTCTCAATAACTTATAGCAGTTTTTTTTTTTTTTTCCAAACTGACAATCTCTGTCTTATAACTTTAAGTTTATTTGGATATGCTTAGCATTGTTACCATCATGCTCTGTGTTTCCGTGTTTTTATTTACTGCTTTTTCTGATCCTTTACTTTTTCTTCCCTATCTTTCATTCAACCTTTTGAGGATTTTCAAATTAACTTTATTAAAAGTTATAGATTGTTATGTTGAAATATAAAATTGCTAATATTTTTTACTAAGCAATTTGATTAAATATGATTTAGCAGTCAGACTTAGCAGAGCTAATACACACTTCACTTAACATCTAAAATTCATCAATCTCTCTACAATATGAGGCCCTGAGAACAGTTCACACCTTCCATGTCTTGCCTAGATCATTGCAATAGTGTCCTAACTCTTCTTTCTCCCTTTCTTTTCTCTTCTTAACAATTAATTGCCAACACAAGATCCAGACTAATCTTTGTAAAACACATGTCTGTCCTGTCACTCTTCTGCCATAAACCCTTCCACAGCTTCTCATCTCAGAATAAAATCTGAGCACTCTATGAATCCCTACGCCATCTGGCCCTCAGTCCACCTCCCACTCCTAGTTTGCTCTGTCAGCTCGGCCTCAAACACGCCTCTACCACTAGAAGCCACTAGCACACTTCCTGCCCCCCATCCCCACCCCCAAGTTCTTACAATCGAATATGTCTCCTATTATTGCCAAAGGAACAATATAAAGGACACATAGACAAAATCAAGGGGGAGGGTGGAAGCAAGGGAAGGAGGTGGGTTTGGATGGGAGGAGGGGGAGGGGAGGGGAGAAAATGCAGACAACTGCAATTGAAGAACAATAAAATAATTTTTTTAAAAAGGGGGCAAAATTGGAAAAACTAAAAAAAAAAATTCCAAAGACTTGCACCTTATATACAACATAAGGTACAGATTGCTATCAGTGCTTATTAGTAAACTTCAGCAATCAGAGTTGAAGATAAAAAAAGAAAAAAAAAAAGTCTCCTATTATTGCCAAAGGACCTCAGGGAGAAACTCACTTGGAAAACACTCTCTTAAGCCAACTCCTGTATAAGACTTCATAGTTTGTAAAAGTATTTGCTGTGTATAATGAGCACTTTCTTGCCCAAATTTTTGAGGGAAAAATAAGGATGCATTTTGTAGATGGGTAGTACCTGAAATACCTTGTATCTGTTCTTGTGTTTTGTAATTATTTGTTACATAAAATTCCTTGTACCATAGTGTTTTCAAAAATAAATGCTAAAATTCCTTTATAATACAAAAAACGAGTATCTAAATATAATTAAATACATAATTGAATTAAAACAAAAGATTTTTTTCCTGAAAGTTGGGGTCAAAAACATGGGTGCGCATTATACATGACAAAATATAGTTGTTTCATACATATGTTGTTATTTTTTAACGATCACAGAACAGTTCTGTGAGGTATGTATTATAGCACCCAATTTACAGATGAGGAAACTAGGATCTGGGAGGTTAAGGAACTTGCCCAAACCACATGGCTAACACTTGACAAGCTAGGACTCACCCGTCTGCTCAACAGATTGCTCAACTACGTTCTTCCTTCAACGTCATCCTGAAAAGAGTGTTGGGCCAATGAGACGTGATGCGGGACATCTCTGAATTTTTGTTTTTAAGTAAGCAAAGCATTTTGGACCACGCATTAAATCATTCCAGCACACAGAGCAGATGATTGCTTGTGAAACCCTCTCCTCTCTGTGCCGAAGCCTAAGCCTAAGCCAGTCAAAGGAACGCCGAATAGAATCATGGGTTTTCACGTGTAAGTGTTGCTAGGCAGTGACTCCGGTGGGAAAGAGAAACAGCCACATCAGCTGGTTTTAATAAGCTTGCGACATGGAAATCACTTTGTAGTTTCGTTCTAATAATCTCCGGCTATAAAATCACCTAAATAATTCCAAATTTATATTTTAAAATGAAATATGACAATGAAGTGTAATAATAACAATCCCGGAAAATTAGCATTAAACCCAGGAAATTAGTTTCCAACAGTTCCAGCTGTTTAACATTCAGTTTAGAGAACAGGTAAGACCACGTTGCCTTAAATGCATAATAGGAACGCATTTTCAACTGCACACTTATCTCAGAGGCCTTAAATCTTCATGAAGTTTATTTGACACTGCCTGATAAGGAGCAACACGGCTACTGAAGCGGGTGCCCAACCAGTAAAACTCTTTTCCCAATCATTATTGACAATTCCAATGGAACCTAGAGACGTCACCACATTATTAATGACATTTCGTTCTCAAATGTCACATTTGTGTCAAATTATTTTTCCCCAAGAGATTCTGCAATTCACAGTTCAGAGGCATAATTTTCTTATCTATCATACTAAAATGATTAAATAGTGTTTTGCATGACAGCTGTATTCTATATTGTTATTCTTATAAGCACACACCTCTCCCCCAGCATTCTAATAGCCCAAATTATAGCAGTTCATTAAAAATAAAAAAGGCCTGGCTGGTGTAGCTCAGTGGATTGAGCGTGGGCTGGGAACCAAGCAGTCCCGGTTTGATTCCCAGTCAGGGCACATGCCTGGGTTGCGGGCCAGATCCCCAGTAAGGGCCATGTGAGAGGCAACCGCACACTGCTGTTTCTCTCCCTCTCTTTCTCCCTCCCTTCCTCTCTGTCTAAAAATAAATAAGCAAATAAATAAAAATAAATAAAATTAAAAACAAAATAAAAAGGTAAGTTGATTGGATCCCTTATCTGCTACTTATAAATTCTTAACGGAGAAATAACTGTTTTTACTTATTTAAATTTGAACACGTATAATGTCAATATAAAAATACAAGTGGATTACTTAAAACAGTTTTACTAGGCACCCAGAAATCTCGACATTTCCTACATTCTGGGTTTGTTTTGCTTTTTTAGTAAGCCTTTATTTTTTTTAGAGCTCTTTCATATTTACAACAAAATGGAGAAGAAGGTATAGCCCGCACCATAACATAACCTACCCCATTGCCCACAGCCCCCACCAAAGAGGTATGTTACCTACGACTGACGAAACTTCGTCGACACTTTTGATTACCCAAAGTCCGTATTTTACATTATGATTCGTTCTTGGTGTGTCTGTTCCACGGATTTGGACAAGCGAATAATGGCACATACGATCATTAAGGTATTAATACAGAGTGTTTTCACTGCCCTAAAAACTTCTCTATGTTCAGTGTATTCCTTCTTAGCCTCAACAACCCTAGAAACGATTGGTCTTTTAACTGCCTCCACAGTTTTTTGCCTTTTCCAGAATGTTGTTCAGTTGGAATCACAATATATAGCTTTTTCAGCTTGGCTTCTTTCACTCAGTAATACGCATTTAAGTTGTCTTCGTGTCTTTTCATGGCTTGCTAGCTCATTGGTTTTGGGGGATGAATAATATTCCATTTTCTGGATGTAACACAGGTTACAGAGGTGGGCAAAGTGGTTTTTAGTTGTGAATGCCTGAATGAAGCTATTGTAATAATCATAACCTGCTTGTCTTTCTCCATATGAACAACTATAAACCTACTTTTGCCCACCCCTATATCTTTTCCTTTTTATTGTATTTTTCCATACCATTCAGTCCCCTTATACTCCTCTCCCCGCTGCAATCACCACACTGCTGTCCATGTCCATGAGTCCTTTTTCCTTTTTGCTCAGTCCTTCCACTTCTTCTGTCCCCGACTTAGCTGTCATCCTGCTCTCTACGAATGAGTCTGTCTCTATTTTGCTTGTTAGTTCAGTTTGTTCATTAGATTCCACATATGAGTGAAATCATGTGGTATTTATTTTTCTCTGACTGGCTTATTTCACTTAGCATAATGTTCTCCAGGTCCATCCATGCTGTTGCAAAGGGTAAAACTTTTTTCTTTTTTATGGCAGAGTAGTATTTCATTGTGTACATGTACCAATGTTGTTTTATCCACTCATCTACTGACGGACATTTGGGCTGCTTCCACATCTTGGTGATTGTAAATAATGCTGCAATGATCATTGGGGTACTTATGTTCTTTCAAATTAGTGTTTTGGGTTATTTTGGATATATCCCCAGAAGTGAGATTGCTGGATTTTTTTCATTCACTGAAGGACATCTTAGCTACTTCTAAGTTTTGACAATTATGAATAAAGCTGCTATAAATATCCACGTGAAGATTTTTATGTGTCTGTAGTTTTCAACTCCTTTGCCTAAATGCCAAGAAGCAACTATTCCCTGATTACATGATAAGACTATGTTTAGTTTTGTAAGAAGCTTGTCTTCCAACATTGCTGCATTATTTTGCATTCCCATCAGCAATGAATGAGAGTTCCATTGCGGCACATCTTTGCCAACGCTTGCTGCTAGGGTTCCAGATTTTCTCCATTCTTATATGTAGGTACTGGTATCTTATTATTATTTCAATTTTCCATTCCCTCAGGGTATGATGTGGAGCATCTATTCCTATGACTATTTGCCATCTGTGATGTTCTTTGGTGGGGTGTCTGTTAAGGTCTTTGGTCGATTTTTGAACTGGGTTTTTTGTTTTCTTATTGCTAGGTTGTAACTCTTTGTAAATTTCAGAAAATTTTTCTGTATCGATACATCTCTCATAACTATTTTCTCCCAGTCTGTGTTTTTTCTTCTACTTCTCTTGACAGTGTCTTTGACAGAGTAGAATTTTTCAATTTAAATCAAGTCCAACCTCTCAATGATATTACACATGGATCGTGCCTTTTGTTTTGAACCTAAAAAGTCATTGTCATACTCAAAGTCCTCTAGGTTTGTTCATATGTGATCTCCTAGAACGTTTTTAGTTTTGCATTTTACATTTAGGTCTGTGATACATTTTGAGTTAATTTTTGTGAAGGGTGTAATAAGGTCTGTGTCTAACTTTGTTTTTATGCATGCAAATATTCAGTTATTTCAGAATCATTTGTTGAAAATACTACCTTCACTCCACTGTATTGCCTTTGCTCCTTTGTCAGAGATCAGATGACTATATTTATGTGGGTCTATTTCTGGGCTATTATATTCTATTGATATATTTGTCTATTCTTTTGCCAATATCACACTATCTTGATTATGTAGCTTTATAGTAAATCTTAAAGTCAGGTATCATCAGCCCTCCGACCTTGTTCTTCTTCAATATTATTAGCTGTTCTGGGTCTTTTTCCTCTTAATAAAAACTTTAGAATTGGTTTATTTATATCTATAAAATAATTACCCAAGATTTTGATTAGCATTACACTGAATCTAATAATCAGGTTGCAAAGAACTGACATCTTGACAATATTTAGTCTTCCTATCAATGAACATGGAATAGTTCTCCATTTATTTAGTTCTTTTTTGATTATTTGTTCGGTTTCATAGCTTTCCTCATCTATATCTTGCACGTATTGTGTTAGATTTGTGGTTTATACTAAGTATTTCATTTGGAGAGATGATAATATAAATGCTACTATATTTTTAATTTCAAACTTGACTTGTTCATTGCCAGTATATAGGAAAGCAATTGAATTTTCTATATTGATTCTGTATCCTGTAATATTGCTATTATTGTTTATTATTTCCAGGAGTTTTTTTCCAATGCTTTCAGATTTTCTACATAGAAAATCATGCCAGCTGTGAAAAAAGACAGCTTTGTGTCTTCCTTTATAGTCAATATACTTTTTATTTCCTTTTCTCATCTCATTGCATTCATCGGAATTTCCAGTATGATGTTAAAAGGGGTAATAAGAGAGAATATCCTTGCTTTGTACCTGATCATGGTGGAAAGCTTCAAGTTTCTCACTGGTAAGTATGATGTTAGCTGTAGGTTTTCTGTAGTTGTTCTTTATCAAGTTGAGGAAATTCCTCTCTATTCATATTTTTAAATTTTTATCATAAATGCATTTTAGATTTTATCAAGTGCTTTTTCTGCATCTATAGATATGTAATGTGATTTTTAAAAAATTTTTACCCTGTTTATGGACTACATTAACTGATTTTCAATGAATCAGCTTTGCTCCTGAGTAAATCCTATTATACTTGATCATGGTGTACAATTGTTTTTATACATTGTTGGACTCAACTTGCTAAAATTTTGTTGAGGATTTTGCATCTATGTTACTGAAAGATATTTTGTCTATAGTTTTATTTTTTTGTAATGTTTTTGTCTGGTTTTCATAATCCTAGCCTCATGTAATAAGTTAAGAAGTATTCCATTTGCTTCAATTCTCTACAAGAGATTTTAGACAATTGGTATAATTTTTTTTAATGTTTGGTATAATTCACCAGTGAATGCATCTGGGCCTGGTACTTTCTGATTTGGAAGGTTATTATTGATTCAATTTATTTTATAGATATAGGTGTATTCAGATTGTCTATCTCTTTTCTTGTGTGAGTTGTGGAAAATTGTGTCTTTCAAGAAATTAATGCATTTTATTCAGGTTATCAAATATGTGGGCACAGAGTTGTTCATAACATTCCTTTATTATCTATTTAATGTCCATTTAATCTGTAGTGTTACTTCTTTATGATATTAGTAACTGTGTCTTCTTTTTCTCAGTTCTCCCAGCTAAAGGTTTACCAATTTTATTGATATTATCAAGGAAACACATTTTCATTTTATTGATTTTCTCTATTGATTTTCTGTTTTCAATTTGATTGATTTCTGTTCTACCTTTTCTTTCTTCTCTTTTGCCTCTTGGATTTATTTTGCTCTTCTTTTCCTGGTATTCTAAGGTAGAAGCCAGGATTATTTATTTTAGGTCTTTCTTTTCTTATACATGCATTCAATGCTATAGACAAGCACTGTTTGGTTGTGCACCAAGACGAGGAAGACAGAAGGCAGTCGTCTGGAAAGTCCCTCCGAAAAGTTGAGGTGCTGAACATGTGAACCAACCCTTTTCCTCCACTGGGAGAAACTGGGGAGCTGAGTGTATGGTGCTGTGCCAGGGACAGGGATTCCAGTGAGCGGGTATCCCAAAACCCTGTTCTGATTTGAATTTGATTTTGCATTTACCTAGAGAGTAAAAGCCTTTCAATTAGCTTCTGGATTTCTCAAAAAGGTAATTTGTCCATGAATTGTTGCTGAATCAGTGTGTGTATTGGGGGAAGGAGGGTCTAGGGTTCTCTACTCCATCATCTTGTGGTTGTCACTTCTCCCTAATCATCTGTATAATATAACTGATGGTAATATTTCAGACTCATGACCTTCGCAAATACATTTCTTTCCAAGCTTAAGGGAACACTACAACTATCTAAATGACTTCCTCCAACTTTATTGGTGCTTCACAATTATAGCAATTTCATTTTATAAGTTTTGGGGTTCATAAATTCCAAGTGGAAGATGTAACTAACCCAATGTATTACTGTTCTAGTAAGCTTGTCACAATCTATCATTACATTGCTCCCTCAAATAACTTCCCCTATGCTACAGCTTATCCATTTGGAACAGAGGAGCAAAACTGAACTGAGTGTGTAGAGATGACTCGTTCATCCTGCTTCCACCTTTAGAGTCACAGAAAGTAACTATGAGCCACAGGGTCTTAGTCTGAAAAAAAAGAACTTAAAATTTGGACTACTTTTCTCACCCAGGTGTCATAGAGAAGATTTAATTAAAATACCACTTCATATACACACATATACGTGTGTGTGTATATATATATATACATATATATACATACACATGCACGCACACACACAAATGTAAATTTTTTTACTTAACATTTTTTATATTCCAAAATGGATAATTTTGTATCTCCTCCAATCCATGGTTTTGAATCACCTCCAAAATAACAATATTCCCCAAGAAAATATGTTTAAAATATGATGTCCTAACAATTTTCTAATTCTATCTAAATATTAAGTTCTTAGGGAGTATGCATAATATTCATTGTATTTAGTGATAGTAGTAAAGTTAAGTAAAGTATATCAGATCTTATAAACTTGTATCACAATGATCCCTTCTCCTATTGACATAAGTCCCAGCCAACAGCAATTGAAAACAATATTGTTGAAGCTTACCTATATTTGTCATACGAAATAGTTGCTCACCATCCTCAAATAACTCATGCCCTAAAAAGCAAAATCTCATTTTTTTTTCAATGCAAAGCATCACAAATAAAGATAACCCTTCAACTGTTGTTTTGCACTGATCAAAGTGTCGGGCCAATTGATGAATAAAAGAAAAACAACAGAAGTTAAAAATAACAGTTTCTTTCAATACCACACTCTATCAGGTTTAGAGGATATAGTTTCACTTACAAGCTATATTGTAAATTACATTTTACACATTAGTAAAAAACACTGCCAATCTTTTAAAAATAATGTCATCTGAGCAAGCTTCTTGAAGGTAGTACGTGTATTTTATTTCCAGTGACCATCACAATACACATAGGATTAGGGAATATTTAATAGCTCTATTCCAATGACTAGCAAGCACTAAAAATGTAGCGTGTAGAAACTGAATCTGTGCCTTTTCTCGTACCCAATCTATACCCCCTTTATCACTGCAGTGCCTTTCATAACTACAAATGTTACCAGCAATCATCCAACTGTGCAAATTAGAAATTTAAAGTAAGAAAAAATCATTCTTAACACCTTCCTTTCCCTCAAATCTAGTAAAATTCTCATTACCTTTGATTCTTTTTTGTAAACCTTTTCAATTTACCCACTTTAATATCATGTGAGGCCACACAGAGAGGCCATACCAACTGAAATAACTTGACATTTCACCAATGTGGATTCTTTAAGATTTATGGGAAATGAAGCCTGTTGGGAATCAAATCCCCAAACTGCTTCACACAGTCATCTAAATCTGTACATGTATTTCTCTGGGCTCTCTGTCTCAAAAGTCCCTGAAGATAACTGCCTTTAAACTTTAGGAATTCACCTTTAGGAAATTAGAGTATGTAGAAATATGGAATGACCTCTCCGTTTATTTCACTTGGAATATTAAAATTATTTGCTGTAATAGGGAAGTCAGATTCTCTTTCCAAATATACATATAATTCCTACTTTTGGAAATACCCTCAACATTCCTCCTTTCAAGAGAACTAAAGATACATGGCTCAATAGCATGCAATTTAACATCATAATACATTCTTCTCCTGTCATTTTAAGCAACACAACTGTCCAATCAGTTTCAGTGGCATAATTTACATGTAACTAGTAAGAGCTTGGAAAGCAAAATAGAAAAGTTTATAAAATCTAATGTTTCAAATAAATGTTTCCTGGAAGTCAATAAAATCATTTTAAGATGTCAGCTCTCAAATTTCAAAATATATAATTCTCCTTAATAAGTTTATGTAAGCTTAATTTGTTCTAATTCCTCATCACTGTCTGCATACTGCTTAATTTTTTTAAAAAAATTATTTTCCATAATAAACCTTATCAATGTTCTGAGTGTACCTTCCTCATTCCATTTTTAAGAATTATGTTTTATTACACCTGCTCCTCTGTACATCACTCAAGTCCAGTCTGTCACTAAAACCATACGCTGAGACTTCCAATTAAGAGTACCCCCCACCCCTGCCGGCCTCCCCTGACTCATTCCTGAGCGAGACCTTCTACTGCATCCTCCTCAACAGAGGAAGAGAGCTCTCAATACTTAACTGTGCCGCAGTACAGTTCGGTCACTGTCCGTATTGTGCTCAGCCTCTGGATCAGCCTCTGTGCTTAGCTTGTTTTAGTTTTAGGGTCAATTAGATTTTCTTATACTTAAAACTTGTCTCAATAGAATGTTATAAACTTTAGTTCCTAAATGAAAAGATTTTCTAGGATATTTTAATTCATTGTGAATTAATAATATTTAACATTATAAATAAAAAGTAAGACAGTGCTCTTTTCCCTGTTCATCAGGATTTCCCTCTTTGACATGAGAGCATACCTAAAATATTTTTATAAGTGTATTCTTATAAGCAAAAAAAATAATGTCTCCACTAAATGTACATAATAATATTCCTGGGCCTGTTCTTATAATCAAGAAGTTTTCAATATTTACTAGCATTTCACTAAACATGAGTTTTCTGCGATGTCTATACCCCCAAACCTATTTAGAAATAAATGTGCTCACTCCCCACCCTTGATCCCTGAGGGATCCCAAAGGAAAGTACAACCTCAAGAAGAAATGCTTATTGGGGGTAGTTGGGCACTTTCCCTTATGGGAGATCCAAAAAATCAATGGGCAGTATTCAAAAGTAGACCTGCCATCACGAGTTTCCCGTGAAGAAATCCATCGTCTTTCAAAGGAAAGGGGAGGGTTTTCAGGAACATGTGCTAAGGACAGAACCAAAGAGAAGTAGGATCAAGGGTGGGGAGTAAGGATGGCTAGAGTGCGGGGAGTGGTGGGGGTAAAATGGAGACAACTGTATTTGAACAACAGTTAAATTTAAAATAAATAAAATAAAATAAAAACAAACAAACGAACAAAAAAAAAAGGGTTTGACCAAAAAAATGCAATGACCTCATTCAACTATTTTAAGCGGCTTAATTATATGTTTTGTTCTTTTTGGATTGGATGCTAACTATGACATTAAAGATGATACATTTTGTTCATATAAATTTTTAAAAAAGAAATAAATGTGCTAAATTTGTACCGCTTTATCTGAACAGAGAATCTTACAATATAGAAATTTTCAAAATTCATATATTACTTAGAAAAGATTAGAAATGTGATACAGTCAGTGCAGAAAAAACTGAATAGTTCATTTAAGACTTCACCTTTCCCTCAATTAACCCAATAAGTAATTTACACAACGATAGTAGATCAATATACAAAGAATGTTTTCAAACCAAGAGCTTACCAAGGTGAGGCAAAGTTTCCCTGGGACCTGCACACAGCCCTAGTGGTAGAACGAAGATCTGCAAGCTTTAGATTCCTGAACCTAGGTTTAGACCCCTGCTCTACCACTCAGAGTCTCGTGAGCTTTGACTAATCACTAAACCTTCCTGAGGCTCAGTTCCCAAAGCTACATCATGAGAATAATAATGTCTAACTTCGCTGCAGACATAAGAAATAAGTTAAATGTATGTAACAACCTAGGCAATAGTACACCTGAAAAATCATTAGTGCTCTTCAACTACAGAAAAGAATTTTCCAAGGGGTACCCTGAAGGTACTAACATGCTCCACTTGGGTTTATATAGTACTTAAAAATTTGTATTTTCTTTTAATAAATTAATCAGATGGAGTATATTAAATTGATAGGTCTTACTTTAACCCCCCAAAAATTATTCAACACTTTTTAACAAAAATGACAAAACTCCTCATAATAAATTAGATATAAAACCCCACTGAGACATTTAACAAATTAAGCAGTTTTCAATTTTACCACTGACATTCTGATCCTTCCCATTGTTTGATAAGTGTCTGTCTTGCCAAAACAGGCCTTTGGGCTTTTCTGGTGCAAAAGAAAAAGAAAAAGAAAGGAAAAGAAAAGAAAAGAGGAAAGGAAAAGAAGAAAGAAAGAAGGAAAGAAGAGAGAAAGAAAGAAAGAAAAGGAAAGGAAGGAAGGAAGGGAGGGAGGGAGGAGGAAAAGAAAGAAAGAAAGAAAAACAGAAAGAGAGAAAGAAAGAAAAAAGAATGAAAAAGGTGAATCAATCAGGCTCAGACTGGGAAAACTGTGTCAGAAAAGATGTATAAACAGGCTGAGGAATGTGAGGAATATGAATTGGGGAGAAAATGGGGAATTAGTAAATAATTCTGTGCTTATTTCTATCCTAGCATGGAGTCCAGGAAAAGCAAGTGAAACTCACAAATTGGAACTACTTTGGAGTTTAAGACTGTTCTTTCTGCCACAAAATGGCTTTGAGATTTTATATATATGTGTTATGAAGTAGAAGTGGAGTGATGGGAGTTGACCAGCAGGGAGGGACTAAGAGACTCATTCTGCTGTAGGTGAGCCTGAGGGAAACACAGAAGACTGACCTGAGGGAGGTGAAAAGCCAAGTGTGCATAGGATGTGAGAACTCACCTTTCCGTCCTTGACAACAGCAAGTGCGTATGTGTATGCAAGGCTTATGATGTACCAGGCTCTGCTCTGAGCACTTCTTTTCTTGAGTTGATTATTTTAATCCTCCCCACCACCCTATGAAGCAGGTAAAATAGTTTATGCATTTTACAAACGAGGAAACTAAGTCACAAGGCGATGAAATAAATGATACAAGATCACAGAGCCAGGAAGGGCTGGTGCTGAGATTCAGATCCAGCCAGTGTGGGCTCTTTATTTTGGACTGGTGTTTCATTAACTGAAGTTCAGCAAATTAAACTCTCCTAAGCAACCTGTCCCTAGCGTAGCTTAGTTAAGTTCCTTTCACTATTTTAGACTGGATTTATGCATTTCATATATTTGATTTTGTAGATACTTCACCTACCGGTTAAGTGCTTTTTCAAGCACTTAATCCTTGTAAATCTAATTAGTTAAATATTGTGTACTGTATATACTTAGGTCTCATATTTCTTACATTTTACAAACATTTTAAATATTTTATTTATTTACTTATTTTTTTAGAGAGAGGGGAAGGGAGAGATACAGAGAGGGAGAGAAACAGCAATGTATGGTTGCTCCCCACATGGCCCTCACTGGGGACCTGGCCTGCAACCCAGGCATGTGCCCTGAGGGGGAATTGAACCGGGACCCTCTGGTTCCCAGCCCACGCTCAATCCACTGAGCTACACCAGCCAGGGCAATCTTACATGTTACAAACATTTTAAATGAAACACATGATGATCGTCCTGAAGACAAAATATTTACATTACTAGTTTGTTTTGTTTCTGTACTCAATTTTTTTTTAATTTTCCTAATTAGGCTAAAATTTCTGGGTCAAGAATTCAGTCAAACCGCATTATTGCTCAGTGGTTAAAAATTTAACACTGGACAAAGTTCCTAAGAAATAGCAGCTTCCAACATGGTTCCACCTACATCCTTATGTGTAGCTGCTCTATTAATAGGGGCCCAGGCCTATGTTTATCAAAGACTTTTTTTTATTTCCTCCATCCTCTGAATGAAGTAGTTAGGTTTATACACACTTGTTAACTTCTTTCTCTTTTTATTGTCTAATTAGTATAGGCAGAATTTTTATCCCCAAGCATGCTGCTTCTAATTTCCTTCTTGTCTACACTCCTTTCATATTCTTTCATTTTAGAGATTTCAACCACAGCTCCAAGGGAAATCGGTATTACACTGGCACTTTCGCTAGTTTTCCCTTTCATTCCGTTATAAGTAGGTAGAGTCTGAGGGTGCCTCTGTGAGGTGTCAAGACCAAAGGACCTGAAGGTGGTCCCCAGATCGCAGCCACCCTTTCCTAGGTGGACCCCAAAGATGTTTACATAATGGTGACAAGTAAATGGAGCTGAAGTCCTACTTTATCAATTAGCTGTTAAACACTCTTTGTCCATCTTCTATTTAAGGGCTTAGAAATAAGAAGTGAGGGAACACATAAACCATGCCCACATGTGCCACACTTGAACCCCTTTGAAAGTCCTTCTCCTAGAAACTGAGATAAATCCGTGAACTGAACTATAACGACAACACAGTTCACCGTTTCTCATCTTAGGGAAGAAGCAGAGAGAGGCAAAAAAAATCACAGAGACCTTGAACTACTCACTCCCCCTGTGGCCTCCACTGCCCTTAGTTGCATTCTTCTTAAAGTTCAAGACTTAAAAAAATATTGGGTTGGCCAAAAAGTCTATTTAGTTTTTTTCTGTAAAATAAAAGATATATTTTTCATTTTCACCAATAACTTTATTGATTTGAATATTTTGAGTATGTCAGCTTTTCCCCACTATTGGCTTCTAGTGGGTAGGGGCTGGGGTGCCACTAAATAAACATCTTCCAGTGCATCAGACAGCCCCACAGCAAAGACTTATTCGGCTAAAATGTCAGTAATACCAAAAAACTTCACAAACTCACTTTTGACACATTTGATCAGTCACAGCACTTTCTCCATACACTGCACAATTATTTTGTGTTTCAGCTGCATATTTTCCTTTCTTGAAATAATAAAGCATGATACACCAAAAACAGTGTGTATTTTCTTCCATCTTCAATATTACCATGGCTGAGCAAAAATTCACCCATTTTGATAAGTTTTTTTTAAATCACACTGACATGACAGCTGTCACAATACAATCTAACAAAATGGTTTTAAGTAAAGTTAAAGACAGCTAAGCCCTACAAGAGCCATTGTCTGGAAAAAAATAAATGAGTTTTTTGGCCAATGCAATAAAATTAGCATTATGCTCTTTTCATAAACATTCTCTCCAGAATCAATTACACGTTATCCATCCTGAAAAGCACCAACACACTTGAGAGGTTAACAGACTGGCATTTCAACCCCTTTTTTAACTATGCCCTAACTTTCTAAAGTTGGGCAAATTACTTAAGCTTTCTGAGCCTTAGGTTCACTCATTTGTAAAATTAGTTCAATTCTATCCTTCCTCCTGAAGCTATAATGATGATAAAGAGATCATAAATTTTAAAATACTAAACAATAATATTTACTGAGAGATATTAGTTCCCCAGCTCAGAAACGACCTCATCTCTTGCATTGCTCTCATCTTAAACAACCTGACGTATACAACTCATTATAATGAGCTTATCCAGTTTGCAATATGGGACAACGGAACTATTCCCTGCCTTCAGACAGTCATGAATCTCTATCTCTGTTCTATGAACAATGATGATTGTGTCACTGTCACTTGCTTCTCTGAATTTCAAAGTTACATCACTACTGAGGCTTGGGCATTATTTAACATTTTTAAGAAAGGCCATCTGTGTTCAAAAAGAACGGATGTAAGCCATTCAAATCAAAATTTGAGGTGTGATCCATGTTAGTTATGCTATGACCTAGTGGCTGAGTACTTGATGCTCCAGACCTTCACTACTGTGATTCCCTGATGACTCATGGACACTCACTGATGTGATAGTTTCATAAAGCCCTTCTGCAGCCACATGCAGACCTACCTGCAGACAGCATTTGTGTTTCTTTTCTTGTTTTTATCAAAGTTAGAAAAGGGTTTCATTCTCAGGAGGAAATAAAATATTTATATTCATCACTTTTGTGCTACAAGAGTTTTAAAAAACAAAATTATATCAGACCAAAAGGGGGCGTATTTATGACAGAATCATTGGAAGTAGGGCATGAATTTTTCATCATTTTAAAATACAGACCCGTCTTAATTTACACCCATGCCTTACCACAGGAATGCTCCATTACCATTTAGTGGGACAGATTTCTCACTGTTTTTGCCACAATTTCCTGCAAATAATACACTTTCATGGCTTCCTTCTTGGCTAGATGCCCTCAAAGAAAAACAAAACTTACGGTGCTGCCTTCGTCTTGTAAACTAAAAGCCAATTGTTGCTGCAGAGCAAAAGCATCAATACAGATAAAAAGAAAATGTTCTATTTTATTTTGAAGACTCTCAAATTCACATTTCCTCTCCCACATCTAGTTAATAATTATTCTTAAATGCAAATTTCCATAAATATAGAATGGTCATTCCATGTTTATCACTGACTTACTTTGTTGTGATAAGTGGTGAGCATGCGTACAACTCACTGTACTTGGAAAAAAAGAGAAAAGCACACGGTTAGCTACAGAAGCCCAAGTTACCATGGTGACATGGCGAGGATAAAATGATCTTTCAAACTATTTCAACACCGTGTGTCAAAAGGAAGTTTGAGCTCTTTCATCCTTCCTGAGATAGAAAGTGTACACTTTGTTTTCATCCAAAAGGAGCACCTACTTCTTTATGATCCCCTCCTAGTGACTTGTACCTGCAAAAATGAAGGCACATCAGGGAGAGTATGGACTAAAAAGAGTGGAATATTCAGATTGCCAAGGACGCCAAACTCACCTCTTAAACAGCCTATCCTGACCCAGCCTCAGCCAGGCTGACCTTCCTGCCCCATTTGCCTCAAAATCCCGCCGTGACACATTATATTCAACAACAGAATTAGGACAGAAAGTGCCAGGGCTTTATGAACTTTTTCATGGGATAGAATACATACAGCTAACCAGTGTTTGTGAAATTAGCATAATCATGATATTAAACCTAAAAACATAGTTTAAGAAAAATAAAGAACACCAGGCCTAACTCACTTATTGAATATAGACGTAATATACTATTAAAATGCTTGGGAATCAATCTTAATATGTTTGAAAAATAACACACAAAGTAGGAAAATCAATACTTGCATAATACCATGAATTGAAGAGTAGAGATCACAAAAGTGGCTCGAAGTAGTTGTTAGAAACTTTCACCTACAGTCAATAATTACTCAAATTTAAAAATGGTGATCATCTCAATAGGTTCTGAAAATGATCTGAAAAGTTCAGTACCATCTCTACATATAAAAATGACTCTGAAACCAGGAAGGGAAGACCTACTTTGTAAACGCAGTATTAGGTAGAAATTTGCTGCAGTTTTGTAGTGGTTGCTGAAGTCCAGATCTGAAAGGAAAGAAGGTTAAATTCTATGTACTTTCCAACTCAAGCCAAAGACATATGGGAGCGCTTCAGAAAGTATGGGCATTTTCAGGAGAGATTTATGGTTCACCCCAAACTGGGTGTTTTCTGAGCTGTAGAAATCTGAGCCTCCCTTTCCCCCGGAACTTTTGTCAAAAACTCAAAGCAACATGCAGACCTCTGCCTTGTGTTCCTCCAAAAAAAAAAAAAAAAAAAGAGGCAGAATTTGAATACTTGTCACACCAAGAGGATTTCCAAACCAGATCACAATTGTACTAAGCAAGTGAGACCCCCACCTGTCCTTACTTGTCCTCTCTCTCTCTCCCTCACATCATGATAGAGAAGTATAGATGAGTAAAGAGGGTTTGGGTGAAGAAATGGCCATATCTGAGCAAGTTTTATAAAGTCTAGACTTCATTAGAGACCTCTTGGTCCTTGGGAACTCTGGATGGATATGAAAATTAAATCTCTCTTACAGGGCAACAGGGCTCTCACCCTGTTGAGTCAGACTCAGTGGGTACAGAGTAGGGCTCAGAAACCTGAGTTTTTAATAACATTCCACCATCAGAGTATGGGGAATATGATTCTATGGAAAGAGAAAAGTAATGGGTTTCAGAATTCGATCAGTTATTTCTGAGTAATAAGTATGGGCATGCGAGTTAGAGGGTTTAACAGTGATGGTCCAGAAAGAATATCAAATCCCAAGTGCTTAGTTAGGTCCAGAGCTCCCCAAGGCCAATGCCTAACAGTAGTGAGCAAAAGTATGTAACTATCCATCACACAAATTCTGCCACCACATTAGTAGATCACACTGTGGGCAGCAAGTTACATCAGAAAAGCTTCTGGAAACAAAAATCACAGCCACCGTCTTAAATCAAGATCAGCTTGTAGTAGAAATCTCATCTACAACCAAACAGATTTTTAAATAATTTTGGATAAGCAGTACTTGTGTTCCGATCCACCTCATCCATCTCTGAGCCTGCTCCAGGTGGTACATCCAGGTGATTAAACAGCAAGGACAGGTTGAAATATGTTTGCACTTGTAAAGTTATGATGTGTGTGTCCACACCTGGCAGAAATCCATGACTTGCTTCATTAATTCTAAAAGAAGTTCAGCCTTGTAAAAATGCCTAAAATTTCATCTATAAGAACAAAAAAAAAAGCATAAATTTTCTTTGCCCATGAATCTTCTATATTTTCAACCAAAAACTAATGTCACCCTTCCAGGTACGGCCATCAAAGCTTCCTAACCAACATGCCCTCGTGCAAGCTGTCTCTATATGGACTATATTTCTTAAAAAACAAACAAAAAAAACCCTATTTTCCTCAGTTTGTTTAATACAAATTGAAAATAAAAGTGAAGAACAAATAAAACCTGGCTTTCTCATAGTAAATCAACCAACTTTTGGAGGAAGAAAAGAGTCTAAAATAAAGTAATAAAACTTTCTTCATCGTTACTCTTTTTATTAAGAAAGTATAAGGGGGAAAAGTGCAGTTTTGGACTCAGTTTCTGGTAGTTTTTTTTTTCCAAAAGAGTTCTTTTGTTCTGAACATCCAAATAGATTTTGTGACTAAATAGCGAGAACTCAGTAGATCTAGGAGCTGAGAAAAAGCACAGAGCTTTACAAAAAAACAATGAGAAGAGTTTGGGGTTCCCTGTGCAGGGACTAAAGGAGGTGGAGAGAAGGGAAGGAAAGCGTCGGAGAGAGAAGTGGACAAGACGGGGTGTGGCCAGGATCTACGACAGCAGAGGCCACTGAGGAACAATCTCAAGTTACAGAGGATTGAGAAACACAACATTTCTAATATAATTTGAAATGGCATTGCAGCATGATTAATCTGTCCGCATCCCTCTCCCAGATTGCCAGCACAGTCTATAATATATATCTGCTATTCTGTTATATATAAAGCTATTCTGTTAAGAATAGTTTTAAGGGAATTTGGGTAAGGGCTCAAGGTTCATAGTTGGGATTCTACACAATTGCACAAAGGTAGCAAGCAGAGGGGTGATTGGGTGATTTAACCCTTGATTAAATAAATTCTGAGGAAATATAAGTATACAGTCATACATCAGCACAAGAATATAAAACCTCCATGAGGCCCGGATGGTGTAGCTCAGTGGATTGAGCGTGGGCTGGGAACCAGAGGGTCCCGATTCGATTCCCAGTCCGGGTACATGCCTGGGTTGCGGGCCAGGTCCCCAGTGAGGGCCATGTGAGAGGCAACCATACTTTGCTCTTTCTCTCTCCCTTCTCCTCTCTCTGAAAATAAATAAATAAAATCTTTAAAAGGAAAAAAAAAAAAAAACCTCCAAGAGATCTTTGCAAAACCACATTGCATCGAATAGGAGGCTTTAAGCAATCATATCTAGATTTTAGCAGAAGACCTATGCTAAATTCTCAGTTTCCAGGAAATACAATATAATAAGTAGGGAAGAAAAACTTTTAATCACTCAGCCCGAAGGCCACAGCCAGAGAAACAACAGTTCACATTTGGGTATCTACCTTTCGAGTGTTATTTTCCCTTTTGTCTATATCTCTATACACAATCACACACACACAGATTTTATTTAAATAGATTCATGCAACTCTGTAAACACAAAATTTGGAATTCTCATCTCCACACTAGTCTTCCCCAGTTTCTCTCCGAATACCACAGAATTTTACAAAAGAAGATTAAAACAATTACTGCAATTTCAGAAACAAAAATTGACAGTCATATACAATCTGGGAGAAAATTACAATAATTGGGGCTTTATGGAGCTGAATTTAACTATTTGGGTTTCAACACATTATATAATCTAAATTTGCTTCATCAGTGAGTATCTAAAAGATACCAGGATGTTTTTCTTCCCCCACCAACTGCCCTCAACACAGAACAAAGAGCCTAGACTAGTCAGAGATTGGGGTAGCCAACACTGTAACCCTTTGGTTCTAAATTTTTAAAGTTTTTTCACCTGTTTTATTAAGGTTAATTGATAAATAAAATTGTAATATATTTAAGGTATACAGTGTGGTAAGTCGATATAGGCATTTATTGTGAAAGGTTTTCTAAAATCCAATTAATTAACATAGCTGTCACATCACAGTCCGCGTGGGGTGGGGGGTGAGAATACTTGAGATCTACTCTCTCAGCGAATTTCAATTATGCAATACAGTAATATCAACCACAGTCGCCAAGCCATGTATTGCACCCTCAGAAATTCCTCATCTTACAACGAAAACTTTGCGCCCTTTTACCACCTCTCTCCACTTCTCCCACGTCCCAGGCCCTGGCCGTCACCACTCCGCTCTGTTTCTATGACTTCATTGTTTTGTCAAATTCCACATATACTATGGAGTATTTGTTCTTCTGTGTCTGGCTTATTTCATTTAGCATATTTCATCAAGTTCCATCCATGTTGTTTCAAATGGCAGCATTTCCTTCTTTCTCATGGCTGAATAATCTTTCATTGTCTATACATATTACCATATCTTCTTCATGTGTTTATCTATTGGTGAACACTTAAGTTATTTCCATATCTTGGCCCTCATGAATAACGCTGCAATAAATATGAGAGTGAGGATTTCTCTTCAATATCCTATGTTCATTCCCTTCAGATATATATCCTGAAATAGGATTATTGGATCATGTGGGAGTTCTATTTTTAATTTCCTGAGGAACCACATATTCTTTTCCACAATAGCCGTACCAGTTTAAAGTCCCACCAACAGTACACAATGATTCACCATGCTCCACACCCTCATCAGCATTTGCTATCCCTTGTCTTTTTGATAATAGACATCCTGACAAGTATGATTCGATACCTCACTGTGGTTTGGATATGCATTTTCCTGGATGATTAGTGACATTGGGTACCTTTTCGTGTTAACTGTTACCTATTCATGTATCTTCTTTGGGAAAATGTCTACTCAGGTTATCGGCTCATTTTTAATTGGGCTGTTTGACTTTTTTGCTATTGAGTTATATGCGATTCTTATATATTTGGGACAATAATTCCATATCAAATATATGATTTTAAAATATTTTCTTTCATTCCATAGGTTACCTTTTGATTTTGTTGTTGATTTCATTTGCTATGAAGAAGACTCAGTTTGATGTAGTCCCACTTGTCCTTTTTTTTTTTTTTGGTATCAAGTAAAAAAAAATCATTGTGAGACCAATATCAAGGAGCTTAACTCTATTTTTTTTCTAGAAGTTTCACAGTGTCAGGTCTTACTTTCGAGTCATTAATCCATTTTGAGTTGAATTTTGTGTTTGGTATAAGACAAGGGCCCAAAAATGCATCCTTTTACATGTGGACACCCAGAATCCTCAACATCATTTATTGAGGAGATTATCCTTTCTCTCCATTATGTAATCTCGGTGCCATTGTCCACGGTTATTGGCCATATATATGGGGTTTATTTCTGAGCTCTCTGTTCCATTCTATTAATCTACATATCTTTATGCCAATGTCATACTGTTTGAGTCTGCCCTTTGGAGCCAGTATTGATTATTTCCCCATCACTTGGCACATTGGCATGGTCTCCTGCTGACACTCATGACTTCAGAGTGTCACTTTCTGCCCCAAACTTCTTAAGGAACCATGTACTCAAAAAAAAAAAAATAGTTCTCTCCTCAAAAGGAAACTAGTCCCAGATGTATGGATAATAAATTGTCCATTATATTATCAAAATCTAACAGAACTTTCCTCTAAGAAAAGAAATGAAAAGAGTTCTCAGATGGTAAAAATGATAAAATATTTTCTGTAGTATATGTTCTTCTAAATAATCTTCAAGTGGAAGGTTACTACTAGCATTTGAAAACTGTGTCTAGCCTGTTAATAAATTTAAATAGCAGAAACATGAATGTATTTTGGAAGACAAAGTTCTCTTGAAGAGGCTCCTAACTTGTATTTTAGAACAAAAATGGAAAGACTCTGGTTTAAGTAGGAAATAAAAAGAAACACAAAGATTCATTAAATGTGTATTAAGTATCTTCTCTGGGATTATCTAAGAAATTAGAATAAGCAAAACGTATCTTCTGACTTTTAGAGTTTCATTTTCTAAAGGGACATATTAGAAACACAGATCTATAAACTTAGAAGTCAAAAGCATTATATTCATAAGAAGTAATAGTAAGGAGAAGCTATGTGGAAGTCAAGGGAGCAGACTAAAGTTAGTAACAATCAACGTCAGGTAACTGAACTAGAAGAGCACTACCAAAACAAGCCCTTTATCATTTGCGATCCCTGTTTCCCTTGGCGGAGGAACAAGTGACATATGGCTTTATTAACCTTGGGTCAAATCTCGAGTGTCACACTTTAGGGTCATCCTGAACTTATCTTCTTTTGTCCTGTCCCCTTCACTTATATTCAAAATGGGTTTAAAGACAATGTGTAAACATTAGACACAAAAATCAGAAACGATGATTAATATGCAGAATCTGAGGCTAAACACAATTTTTAGTACCTCACTGCATTTTTGTGAGATATTTTAATATAAATTATACCTCAAGGATATGAGTTTAACTGCCACAGAAATCCATGCACTATATTTTCATTGTGTGCATTGTATTGGTTTTTTAAAAGATATTTCTTCTAGAAGCAGAGGTATATATATTATGTTGCTGCCAAATAAAAATAAACTGACATCGCATTTTCTGTTTTTAAGACTCATACATTTTCACAGTATTTCCTTCTTATATCAACTCTAAGTTGTTTTGTTAATTACACACACTTAGTCATTATAACTACAAATCATATTTATATCTACGTGATTTGACAATTCCACACTCCCATTATGAGAGTGTGAATTCTGAGCTTGTTTTCTGAACTATTAGCTATCATTAGATATGAGAAATTGCAGTCAATTTTCACTGTGTTATCCAGTGCGTCAGTCAAGGATTTAACAAATCCTTAGAAATGTGCTTAGATCATAATCTGAACAGCAATTTCTTGATGAAATTTCATTATATCAAAACAAATACAAGCCTGTGTGTAAAACACTTATGTTTCTAAATATACAAGCTTTGGATGCTATAATTAAAGTCTTTCATCACATATTTAAAACACAATCTATGTTCAAGAAGAGTTAAGATATTGCAAAGAATTGCTGATTTATTCACGAAGGGAGAAAATGACGGTTAATTTGTGATATTAGTCATTTTATTTATTTCTTGGTAATTCCAAAGCCAGAAAAAAATAGCTAAAACATACTTAAGTTTACTAAAGTCTCTTTTATACATGAAGTTTTTGATAAAAGTACCAAAAAGTTTATATAATATATTGCTGTTGCCTTTTCTTTAAAAATAAACAAATATTTACCATAAAATTAAGCATGGCAACTAGCAGTTCAAACACATTCTTGCTTTTCTTATAGATTGTTCTGTGACATTGTTATAAAAAGAGATAACAGACTAGTAAAGCAAAATGTGTTATCTGTATTCCTTAATAAATGAATTCCTTAAGTCAATTTTTAAGTCTAATTAACACTTTGTTCAAATAAAAGCTCTCATAGATGTCCAATATTTCCAAGATTTGGAAGGCAAGTTGGTCGGCTGAATTAATGGTGGTCAAAATAATTCACTTTGCTTTCCCCTTTTTACTCTCTTCCCTGAATTAAGTCCAAGAAAATTCTCAACAGCACTTTTAAAAAGATTCTACTAAAAAGCAATTAATATTTTAAATCAGCATTGAGATAGGGGCTGTCACAGAGCCTTCAGTAGCATACTTGTGAACGAAGAAGGGAGCTTGCTTCTGGTGCTGCAAACCCAGGGTGAGTCCCAGGACCTGAGCACGGCGCTGCCATTTCTTTCTGGTCTGGATGGGTAACAGTGCTATTCCGGACCATGCTTTAATATTTCCAGTGAATCTCTGGAAAAGTGTTGAATTATTAATAAAGAGCAACTAAGAAATTATCTGTTTTTCTTCCCTTGGCAGCATGTAAAAATGAATAGCAGCTTACCAGTTCATTTACTGAGGTACAATAGTCCCCCCCTCATCCATGGCAGGATACATTTCAAGATCCCCAGTGGGTGCCTGAAACCACAGAGAGTAGCAAACCCTCTATGTAATAGTTTTTCCTATATATACAGACCTTTAATAAAGTTTAATTTATAAATTAGGCACAGTGAGAGATTAACAACTAATAATAAAATAGAACAATTTTGTAACAATAAACTGTAATAAAAGTTATGTGAATGTGGTCTCTCCCTCTCTCAAAATATATCATTATACTGTACACACCTTTTCACTTAAAAAAAAGCACTTTAGAGCTTCTCTTTGGCATATCTGAATTGTTAGCATCACTATTCTTGCACTTTGGGCCAATAAAGGTAAAATATTGGCAACGAACACAAGCACTGTGATATGTCAACAGTCAATTTGATCATCAAGAAGGCAACTCAGTGACCAACAGGTGGGTACTGTGTACACTGTGGGCACACTGGGCAAAGGGATGATGGGCATCCTGGGTCGGATGAAGCAAGATTTCATCATGCTACTCGGAATGGTGCACAATTTAAAATTTATGCATTTTTTTTCTGGAATTTTCCATTCAATATTTTCAGACCAGGTTGACCACAGATAACAGAAACTGTGGTAAGGGAAATCATGGATAAGGGAGAGCTACTATAGTTTTGTTTTGTGTTAAATGTCACATTTGGAAAAAATTGAATCAATGCATTTTCATCATTCTTAAGACTAAGTACGTTGGTTTCAAACTCAAAATGAGACCACTTTAGTGCCCTCTGATACCTCATAAAGTCAGCTGACAGAGAGACCACAATGCAGCTAATCCATTATAGGAGGATAATAAAAAATCCTAAATCAACCTAAAGCTATGCCATATCACTAGATTTGTACAGTCATATAAAGTTACACTAGTACATAGAAACAAAATTAGTCAAACTACTTATATTCAACTGGACCAGATATCGGACTGATGGTCCTGGAAATGGACCTCCTCCTGCCATCACACGCATGTGTCGGCACCGCCCAGAGACTATTACGGCCAGCTGACAAATCCAAGGACTCACCTAGATTTCAGATCTTACAGGACATAACTCAAATCTCATAACTATCAGAAGAAACCATAAACCATGCTTTATGCAACAAAATGTACTGAGTCCCTAATATAGTGCCAGGCTTGAGTTACAACAGGGAACAAGGCAGATATTCCTTCCCCAGTGGAGTTTTTATTCTATCTGGGATGAGAGGAAAATAGATATAAATAACTAAATTCTGTATTATAAAGAAGGTGTTAAAACTATAGGAATAAAAATAAAAGCAGGAAATTAGGAGTGTGTGAGGGGACAATGGGGCTACAATTTTAAAAAGGTAGTTTTTATTTAGAAGTGGCATTGATAAAACACTTGGAAGGATTCCAGCCAATGAGGAGGCCTAGATAGATACACTTTGCCTCCTCGCACAACCAAAGAAGGACAACAACAAATTTAAAAACAAAAAACAACCAAAACTCCCAGAAAATAGAACTGTATGGAAGTCCGACAACCAAGGAGTTAAAGAAGAAACATTCATTCAGACTGGTGGGAGGGGTGGACATAGGCAGCTGGCTGGAGAGGACACAAGGCAAGTCAGCAGCTGGTGGACCAGGGTGGTCCCACATTCGCATGAGGATAAACCAGGAAAAACAACTGGGGAGCGAGACAGACCATACATCCCAGGGCTCCAGTGCAGAGAAATAAAGCTCAACACCTCTGTTGGTAAAAACCTGTGGAAATTGTGGTGGCAGGAAAAACTCCAAGCCTCACGGGAGAGTTCATTGGAGAGACTCACAGAGTTCTTGAATGTACACAAGCCCACACACCTAACTAGAACCAGTTTACAAGCAATGAAAATTCAATTTACATATTATTATTATTAACACAAATAGAGGGAGATAAACTAGGTAAGGTCAATAAGCCTGGTGTGGGTTTGAGGGCTAGTAGAATAAAGTTGTCAACTTGGTCTACTTCCAACCTGCCAATACTCAGAAGTCAGGGATACAGGTGTGTGGACATGACTCGAGTTCCTTAGGTTGACATTCTTATGTGTGAATTGCACAACCAGGCTTGATCATTTATATCATTTAATCTGGACTGGGGCCTCTGCAGTGATTAAGGACCAATCCTTTCCAAACACAAGGAAATCCTTGCTATTCAGTAGACATGAGTTTTGCTACATATTATTTGGGCTGACCCAAGGCTCAGTGCTGCAAACCTAGCAATGACATCCACAGGAGATACTACTTTAACTCAACAACTCTTAAAGATAAGACACAATCTCCCCACAGAGTGCCTATTAATTGCAATAGGAAAATAAGTAACTATGCAATGAAGAAGCCAAAACCTCAGGCCAATATCACTGATGAACATAGATGCTAAAATCTTCAACAAAATATTGGCAAACCACATCCAGCCATACACTAAAAAGATCATACACCATGATCAAGTGGGATTCATCCCAGGGATTCACGGATAGTACAAATTTCCCAAATCAATAAACATAATATATCACATAAACAAAAGCAAAGACAAAAATCACATGATCATATCAATAGATGTGGAAAAAGCATTTGATAACGTACAGCACCCATTTATGATAAAAACACTCAGCAAAGTGGGAATAAAGGGAACATTCCTCAACATAATAAAGGACATACATGAGAGACCTACAGCCAACATCATACTCAATGGGCAAAAACTAAAATCTTTCCCACTAAGATCAGGAACAAGACAAGGATGTCCATTTTCACCACTCCAATTCATCATAGTATTGGAAGTCCTAGCCACAGCAATCAGACAAGGAAAAGAAATAAAAGGCATCCAAATTGGAAAGGAGGAAGCAAAACTGCCATTGCTTGCAGATGACATGATAGTGTACATAGAAAATCCTATAGAATCCACAAAAAAACTACTTGATCTATAAGTGAATTTGGCAAAACAGCAGGATACAAAGTCAATACTCAGAAATCAAAAGCATTTTTGTATACCAACAATGAAATATCAGAAACAAAAATCAGGAAAAAAATCCCATTTGCTATAGCAACAAGAAAAATAAAGTACTTAGGAATAAACCTAACCAAGGAGGTAAAAGACCTGTACTCAGAAAACTACACAACACTGAAGAAAGAAAGGACAGAAGACACAAACAAATGGAAGCACGTACTATGTTCATGGATTGGAAGAATCAACATCATCAAAATGTCCATACTACCCAAAGCGATTTACAGATTCAATGCAATCCCTATTAAAGTACCAATGACATATTTCACAGATATAGAACAAACACTTCAAAAATGTATATGGAACTATAAATGATCCCAAATAGCTGCAGCAATTTTGAGAAAGAAGAACAAAGTCAGAGGGATCTCAATACCTGATATCAAACTGTATTACAAGGCCACTGTAATCAAAACAGCCTGGTACTGACATAAAAACAGACATATATACCAATGGAACAGAATAGAGAGCCCAGAAATAAATCCAAGTCTCTATGGTCAATTCATATTTGACAAAAGGGGAAGAAGCATAAAATGGAGTAAAAAGAGCCTCTTTAACAAATGGTGTTGGGAGATCTAGACAGCTACATGCAAAAATATGAAACTCAATCACCAACTTACACAAAAATAAAACACAAAATAAATTAAAGGTGGGTAAAACACTTAAATATAAGTCATGACAACATAAAAGTCCTAGAGGGAAACACAGGCAGGAAAATCTCAGATATTCCACACAGCGATACTTTCATTGATATGTCCCCTAGAGCAAGTGATATAAAGGAGAGAATAAACAAACGAAACCTCATCAAAACAAAAAGGTTCTGCATGGCTAGAGAAAACAGCATTAAAATGAAAAAAGAACCAATTGTATGGGAAAACATATTTGCCAATCATACCTCAGACAAGAGTTTGATCTCCAAAATATATAAAGAACTCACATGACTCCACTCGAAGAAGACAAACAACCCAATTAAAAAATGGGCAAAAGACCTGAACAGACACTTCTCCAAGGAAGACATATGGAGGGCCCAGAGACATATGAAAAGATGCTCAGCATCACTAGCCATCAGACAGATGCAAGTTAAAACCACAATGAGATACCACCTCACATCATTGAGAATGGCCATCATAAACAAAACAACAAACAAGTGTTGGAGAGGATGTGGAGAAAAAGGAACCCTAATGCACTGTTGGTGGGAATGCAGACTGGTGTGGTCACTGTGGAAAACAGTATGGAATTTCCTCAGAAAACTAAAAATGGAACTGCCTTTTGACCCAGCAATTTCATTGTTGTCATTATAACCTAAGAACCCTGAAACACTAATTCAGAAGAACCTAAGTACCCCAATGTTCATGGCAGCACAATTTACAATAGCCAAGTGCTGGAAGCAACCTAAGTGCTATCAGTAAATGAGTTGATCAAAAACCGTGGTACATTTACACAATGGAATTCTACGCAGTAGAAAGAAAGAACTCCTACCCTTTGCGACAGCATGGATGGAACTGGAGAGCATTATGCTAAGAGAAATAAGCCAGGCGGTGAGGGCCAAATACCATATGATCTCACCTGTAAGTGGGACCTAATCAACAAAATAAATGAGCAAGCAAAATATAACTAGAGACATTGAAATAAAGAACAAACTGACAGTGACCAGAGGGGAGGAGGGAGGAGATAATGGGGGGAAAGGGGGAAAGGGATTTCAGGAACATGTATAAAGGACACATGGACAAAACCAATGGGGATGTAATCAGGGCACGGAGGTGGGGATGGCTGGGGTGGGTGGGGAGTGGTGGGAGTAAATGCAGACAACTGTACTTGAACAACAATAAAATAATTTTTTAAAAAAGAATGTATAACCTCCTCTGGTCATGAGGAAACAAGCACAAATTAAGGTCTATAAAGTAACAACTGCATTCTTCAAAAATATCAATGTCATAAAAGACAAAAAACATTTAAGGAACTGTCCTAGAAGAAAGAAGACTGGATGTGATGTGCACTCTCGGACTGGATCCAATATTGAAGGGGGAGAATTCTAGGAAGAACATTATTAGAACAAGTGACAGAATTGGAATGTGAATGGAAAATTACATGCATATTGTGTTAAATTTCCTGAATTTGGTAACTATTAATGGTTATGTAAAAAATCTTATTTTCAGTACACATATGCTGGAGTACTAGGATATAAAGAAATATGTTGTATGAAGTATACTTTTATTGAAAAATATGTATATGTGCATGTGTACATATGAGTACATAGAGACAGAGTGAGAGAGAATGATAGAATAAATGTAGAAAGCTGATAAAACTTGGGTAAGAGTCTGGGTAAATTGTATACAGGAATTCTCTGTATTATGTTTGCAACTTACCTGAAATATAAAATTATTTTCAAATAAGAAATTAGGGAGAAGACACAATTCTAAGTGGAACCATAGATCCCCTTAAAGATAGAGCTGGGTTTTAGAATACTTTTAAATTGGCTTTAGCCTGGCTGGTGTAGCTCAGTGGATTGAGCGCGGGCTGGGAACCAGAGGGTACCGGTTCAATTCCCAGTCAGGGCACATGCCTGGGTTGCAGACCAGGTCCCCAGTGAGGGCCATGTGAGAGGCAACCATACATTGTTCTTTCTCCTTCTCTTTCTCCCTCCTTTCCCCCCTCTCTAAAAATAAATAAATAAAATATTTAAAAATAAATAAATAAATAAATTAGCTTTATATTTAGGGATATTCCAATTTAGAAAGTATCTAAATTTCTAGTACTAAAATTCTTTTTCCTATAGAAAGAATTTCACGTCTAAAAATAAAAACAAATGTCAATATACAATTAGACAAGCAAAGTTTAGTAATGTAACAGAAATTAAGGTAATGACCGTGCCTAACACAAACATGTGATTGAACTAGTTACTTTCTTATGAATCTCCAGTGATATACTGGATAAAAATCACTCTAAAATTATATAGCATTATATAAATGTGACGTTCCTGCTCCTGCTCATTGTCAAGTGGTGACTATGTTTATGTATCTAGTAGATAGAGTTCCAGCTGCCTGGCTGTTGAGCTAAAACATCAGTCTTTTCCTGCCTTCAGATTCAACTGAAACATAGTCCTTCCTGATTCTCTGGCATGCAGACTCAGACTGGAACTATGTTCTCAGCAGTCCTGGGTCTCCAGCTTGCCAACTGCAGATTTTCAGACTTCCTAGCTCCTATAATTGTGTTAGCCAATTCCATACACACACACACACACACACACACACACACACAGTTGGTTTTGTTTCTCTGTAGATACTACAGAACCATTCTGATCATAACTTCTGGTAGAACAAGTCTTTTGTGACAGAGCAATGTCTTCACAGAAATGCCAAGGCTACTGATGATTCATCCAAAACAAAGTTATAGTCAGAAGGATTCTGTAATCTTTGGGCTACTGTGTATCTAGAAAGAATTATAGTAAAAAAAAAATAAGTTTTTGGAAAAACCAAGTCCGAAAATTCTTGGAAAGGAAAAATTAAGGTTGGAAGTTTTGTTTTTTTGGTTGGTTGATTGATTAGCTTTTGTGTTTTCCACAGATTTTTCTGCCATTTTCTCTTCTTAGTTTGAAGAATTAACCTACTGGGAAAAAATAAGAGTGTAGAGACTGACTATTGTCCTCTGGTAATTATTCTTACTTTTAGTAACAGAAACTCCAGGCCTGTTGCTGGGCACATGACTTCCTAGCTACAGATTCACTAAGGGCTGAATATGGGCCAGTGCGATGTGAATGAAATGCTGTGTGTGACTTCCAGATTGACTTCTTAGAAACACTTGTCCTCGACAAGGTCTGCTCCCAACCCTTTGCACTAAGCAGGATGTGGCAACGGCTGACACAACCTTAGAGGCCACACATGTTGACAATGGTAGAGATACCCCACTAACCCTGAACTGCTCTCCTTTAAACTATGATGTGAGAAAAGTATATTCCTGTCTTATTTGTGCCACCATATTGTGGGGCTCTGCAGTAGAATCTGTAACTCTAATGAATATACAAATTAGCACTGAGAGTCGATTTGTATAACAAAAACATCATATGCAATACCAAGAAGAGCACACCCTCCAAAACCTTTTTTCAAATTCGACCAAAGAAGATAACAGAAGAGCTTCCCAGAGGGCAAATCCAGTGGCCAAGGAAGTGACTGTTCCATAGAGCCAGCAATATGGAACCATGAAAGACCTTACCTCCCATCCAGGGCAGATAGGCTTCATGGAAATGGACAACAGCGGGGGGGGGGGGGGGGCGTTGGGGAAGAAGGAGGTGAAGGGGAAAAAATTGGGACAACTGTAACAGCATAAAAAACAAAATATTATTTAAAAAATTCCACCTGATAGAATTTGCTAAACTGTTCTCAACCTATATTGCCATATATTACCACACTCCCTTTTCAACATGGAAGTTTTATTATCCTATCACTGCTGTACCATGTATTGGGTTGGCCAAAAAGTCCATTTGGTTTTTTCCCTAAGGTGGCTCTAGTCCCACTTAATTGTCTCTAACTTCATTCGAAACAATTTTGTTAGATTCATTGTGACAGCTGTCATATAAGCATGCATTTTTTAAAAAGTCAACATTGTGTAGCCATTTTTATATTGATGATGAAAGAAAATATGCAACATTTTGACATATTATGCTTTATTATTTCAAGAATGGTAGAAATGAAACTGAAAAGCAAAAAAAAAAAGATTTGTTCAGTGTGTGAAGAAGATGCTGTGACTCATGGAACATGTCAAAAGTGGTTTGCTAAGTTTCCTGCTAGAGATCTCTGGCTGGATGATGCTCCATGCTCAGGCTGACCCATTGAACTTCACAGCAATCAAAGCAAGACACGTATCAGAACAATCACCACTGTACCATGCAGAAGACAGCCGCCATACTCAAAATGTCCAAGTCAATAAAGTTGTTGGTAAAAATGAAAAATGTGCCTTTTAATTTATGGAAAACAACAGTCTCTTTGGCCAATGCACTATATCAGGTATGGGGACAGGGCCGGAAAATATCTTGCTTTTTATTTTACTCATCATTTTTGGTTTTTTCTTTTTTGAGATTTTATTTATTTTTAGAGAGGGGAAGGGAGGGAGAAAGAGAGGGAGAGAAATATCAATGTGTGGTTGCCTCTCACATGGCCCCCACTGGGGATCTGGCCTGCAACCCAGGCATGTGCCCTGACTGGGAATTGAACCTGCAACTCTTTGACTGGCAGCCCGTGCTCAATCCACTGAGCTGCCATCCAGGGCTATATTTTACTCATTGTTTAGCCTCAAAGAGCTACTGCGAGACTGATAGCGAGGACAGGCATCACTCAGACTTGAGCTGGGTGTCGTAACTTGATGGCTCTTATTATCTCTCTTACAGAAGGGGTGTGTGTTCTATGCAGGATAGGAGAGTCAACATGGTTACATGTGGTGGCTCACAAGAGAGGGAAACCATGGTGAGGTCATCCATCTGTCACCGCTTTTTTCTTAAAGTCCTAGGTACCCTAGAATTTCAGCTGTGCACGTGGCCATGTATCTATAGACTATATTTTCTAATCTCTCTTTCAATGAAGTATGGTGGTGTGACTAAATGAAAATCAATAGGATATCAGTGGACCTGTTAGACACAACTTCCAGTCATTTCCGTAAGTCTTCCTGCCTGGATTCCTTTCCCCTCTTTCCCACGGGCTGGAAAATGCCACTATAGCGGCCACCACTAAAACCTGAATGTTGAGATGGCACAGCCACGCCTCCAGTCCTGGGTTACTTAGCTCTGGACTATTCCACGAGACAGAAATAAATTACTCATTTCCATTATCTTTGTTCTAACAGTATAGCCTAGCATTAACTAATATAAGTTTCATCTAGCTTTGGAGAACCCCAGTATGAAATAATATTTGACATGCTAAGGAAAGCAATAGGAAGATGTGTGTATTGGAAAAATCTGAATAGTCTGAATATTCAGCAACTTAAGAACTAAAAGTTGTAATATTCTTCCAAAAGCATATCTGCTCACTAATTTTATGTTTACAGGAAAGCTAAATTTGTCTTGGTAAGCTGAATTTGCATTTAGGCCAAATACATAGACGTCACACTGAATGCCTACTGACAAAGGGTATAGCTGCTTAACATGAGTACACTTTGCTAGCATATATAAGAGAAGGTTAGAATACAGAGATTTCACTGTGTAAAAGATTCCTTAATAGTACGGCTACACTTCGCATTCATGAAGTGGACCATCACTATGCAGAGCTGTTATCCTGGATGCGGGACATTCATGTGATACGGTTTTATTCTAACCCTGCTCAACAAAGCTCACTAAAATAGTGTAAGTGTGGTAAATAGTGGTACGTTTACAGAATAAAAGTTACTTTTCTTCAGTTTATACAGGGTGGGGCAGGGCTATAATCAGCCTCTGCAGACATTATATCCAGAGTTCCTGGAGATAAAAAAAAAAAATTATACTGAGCCCTGGCTGGTGTAGCTCAGTGAATTGAGCACGGGCTGGGAACCAGAGGGTCCTGGTTAGATTCCCAGCCAGGGCACATGCCTGGGTTGCGGGCCAGGTCCCCAGTGAGGGCCATGTGAGAGGAAACCACACATTACTGTTTCTCTCCCTCTCTTTCTCCCTCCCTACCCCTCTCTCTAAAAATAAATAAATAAAAATAATTTTAAAAATTATATTTAAAAAATCATGCTGAAAGTGTTTCTGTATTTCAATGGTACTTTTTAAAAAGAAGGCATAAAAATATTTTCCAAATTACATTTTCATATTCTCTCTTATGATGGCACACAAATCTCTAATTCTAAAATCAGAGTGAACACAGTATAGTATGCTTTTCTCTGACGGTCCTGCATGAAACAAAAATACATTTGAGACCAAATAAATACCTTTGTGTATCTCTGTCTGTGTATCCTGTCGTGAGACAAAAGAGGCTGATGAGGTTAAGGGTTTAGACTTAGACAACCAAAGGATATACGAGAACATTCCTGAAGGAAGATGACAAGGTTATTTTTCTTTACAGAAATGTCAGTAGATCAAATTCGGAGTCACTCTGCCCTTAATATAATAGTTGTCATAAACAAGGAGTCATGAGTTATCAGCTGTTCACATAAGCAGCTTTAGAGAATCATGGAGAAAAGATTAAATGGGTATAATTTATAACCCCGGCTCTCTATAATCCTAGGGTTTGCAGTACTGGACTTCTGCACAGCCTCTGGCGGGGCCTCATCTCCGACCTGCACCACAACCCTGGTTGACATTGCACTGTCTTTGCTGTTGACCTATTATTTCTCAAAAGACTAATACACAATAATACAAAAATAATCTACTGGATTTTCAACCCATCTATAAGACTCTCACTATACGAGTTGATTAAAAAAGAGAAATAGCACTCAATTTCCTGCTTAACTCGGTAAGCACATGAAAGACAAACCAGTCATACCTGATGTTACATTTGCTATTAACATCCAGTATCTAATTTCTCTGTTGTGTGTGTACATTGTAGGTATATATATACAAAAATATAAAAACATTTATTTCAGGGTCTCTTTCTTATCTACTACATGGTATAAGAAACCAAGATCTATAAATAATTCAATGAAAAACACCAGCATACTACTAAATTTAGAGATGATCTTTTCCTTCTTCAGGTAACTTCTTAAATCAAATTATAAATGAAGAATTTTTGTATTACAGGCATCTCTTTCAGAATATATTATTTTGATTTCCTAAGGGTGGATTTTTGCCACTTTGTGAAATAAGCTTACTTGTGTATATGAATGATACATGAATGGTACATAAATAGGACTAACTAAATTAGTCCAAATATAAATTCCTATTCCTTGAAACAATTATTTTAAAGAACATAATAATGAAGATTACCAGCATTAAAGTCAGGCTTCCTGGATTTAAATCCCAGCTCCCCCAGGCACTAGCTATGTAACTCTGGGCAAGCTTCTTAAGCTCCCTAAGTTTCATTTGCCTCATCTGAACGAAGGGCTTATTAATTAAGTCTACTTCTGTTTTTAGGATCAAATGAAATGAGACATCCTAGTTATCAATAAGCTCAGGAGTTAATAAGTTATTAATAAATATTAACTTATCATTGTTCATATGTTTATAATGTCATATTTATACCTATAAAGTACCCATCTGCAATGGACTGAATGTTTGTGTGTTCGCGTAGCCTTGAAATTTATGTTTGTTGAAACCCTAATCTCTGGGATAGTATTAGGAGATGGGCCCTCAGAAGTAATTAGGTCATGAGAATGAAGCACTGAGGAATGGGATTGGTGCCTTGGTAAGAAGAGGTTGGGGAGCTGGCTAGGTCTCTGCTCTCTACTGTGAGAGGATACAACAAAAACATGGCTATGTACAAGGTAGGAAGTGGGCTCTCACCAAGACACCAAGTCTACCAGCACCTTGATCTTAGACTTCCCAGCCCCCAAAACTGTGAGAAGTATGTGTTGACACCACCCAGTCTATGGCATTTTGACATATCAGCCCAAATGGACTAAGACGCCATTGTACAAAGTGACAAAAAGAAAAATTTGTCCTTCCTTATCACAACTGAGCAGGACCAAAAAGAGCCAGTTATTATATACAATTTCTGTGTGAGATAAATATATTTCAAAGCATCCAAATTGCTCTTTCTGTGTTTGCTCACTCTCATACTTTTTCCTTCCTAGGCCCCTTTGCATTTGGAACATCCTTTGTTCCTACAATATCCTCTCTTTCCTCAATATTCTACTTTAAAATCACACTCTAAAATACACTTTACAGAACAATGCCATTTGACTTTCATCACTACGCAAACCTGACCACCCAGCACCCACTTTCCCCTCCTCTTTTCCCATATCCTTTCACAGGACCATCCCCCCTTGGTCACCCAAGATGAAACTCTGGAATCACGCCTGATGTTTCCTTGTCCTTGACCCCAGCACACTCACTCACCAAGGTCCATCTAGTCCACTGTCAAAATACTCCCCAACATGAGCCCCAGCTCCTTCCTACCTCCCCAGGCAAACTATTACTAAATTGAACTATTTAAACGCCCTTTTTTTCTTTCTTCAAGTAATGTGATATTTTCTCATTTTCCTGCCTTTTAATATACGTCCCATTTCTTATATGTCTTTTCCATTTTCCCAAAATGTTGGGTATTAAATGTAAACATCCAGTCTTAATTATAGGATTGAATTTAGATACTTACAATTTTTATTTCTAGCACATCACTAAAATGCTTCAAGAAGATGATTAAAATCGTGTATTTAATAATACAGTAATCTCTGATGCTGAAGAGTTCTTATATACAAGAGCAGTTTTGGGTCAGTTCTGAAATGTACTTTAGTAAGGAATCAGCCTCCCCTCAAAGCACGTTACAATATGCCCTTTCTTAATAACTTGATCATGATATCACATAAAAAACTGCTTAATAGTCAACCTCCAATTTGAATTCGATTTTAAAAAGAGATATATCTAATGCTTTAGAAACTTCAATTTATTAGCCAAGAATATCCCTACACATATATAGGCTGAGGCTGTTAACACAACCTGACTGTAAATGAGTAGAAAACTACCTAAAGGTCAAATCATTTTAAAAGACACAAGTACTATAACAAAATCAAACAGCTTGTTCCACATGAACAT
The DNA here is from genome assembly GCA_004026765.1 of Micronycteris hirsuta. NCBI lineage: Eukaryota > Metazoa > Chordata > Mammalia > Chiroptera > Phyllostomidae > Micronycteris > Micronycteris hirsuta. Next base: position 46,167 of record PVJI01002052.1, read on the forward strand.
GGTATATTTATCATTGGTGAAGCTTTTGCTCTAAAGAAGTGTTAAATTTTCAAATGGATATGGAAATTTAGAAAAGTTACTATTTTGCAAATGATGTGGAGAGTCATGGGGGTGGCTTGCCACATGTTGGTCTTTTAAGAGCTGCTCTCCCGAAGTCTATCTCCTCTCCTATTAGTATCATTTATAGTACCCAAAATGCATTTAAATCAAGTATGTTTCCTGGAACCCCAGAAGGGATTCATTACATATCTTTTCTGAAGATAATGTCTTTTTATTTGCATAAAAATACAATTTCATCACAGCTTCCAATCAGAAGCAAAAGAGAGCATTGTGGATGTCTAATCTAAAGATTTTCATATCTGAATAGACCCCGAGGATGGAACTTCACATTCATTATTGACCTTTTGCCTTTTATCACTTGATTATACACACCACAAAAGAATATCTGAGCTATGAAAAATCATCTCTCATGAAGATGCAGCAGCTTATCTGCAGCACAGATCCTGTGATGTGTTTTATAAAAAAATATGATCAGCCTTTTCTTCAAAGTCAAGGAAAAATCTCTACGCAGATTCCAGTGATGGAAAGCGTTTTCAAATATGACCTTTCAAACTTCTCCTCTACATAATTACTAGAATTCCCCTTTTAGGTAACTGTGTAAAGTGGGCAGTCATACTACTTTATTTTGCCATTTTTCACCAACCTGTAAAAAATCGAAAGTGTTTAAAATGATAAGTTGCTAGATGAGCCATCCATGCTCAGGCCCCAGAGCAGGACTTGTTTAGCTTTCCTGAACTTTGGTCACAGATAGAACATTGACAGGGAGTGACGGTATCATAGCCATTAATTCATTTAGTAGTCCTTTATTAATAGGGGAACCCCATGTCCCAGTGTGACTAAGATAGTGCCTGCTTCTATCTATTGCCCTAGTATATGAGTAATAGCATCCCCTCAAAGGGGTCCTTTTGGACAGTAAGTTATGCAGTAACTGAGGGCTACAGATGTGCCAGGTCTAGTCAAGGTTCCAGGTAATAGACAAAAGTCTTCAGGTCAAGGAAGGAAACCCTTTTCCTAAAAGCATAAAAGCAACGGTAGATCATATTATCCCAGATGTGCCCAGTATGACACCAATACAGAAAAATATTCAAGCTAATATAGGTTAAAAAGCCAAAACAGTTGTAGTCTGGCTGGATTGAAACTACTAAGAAATTACCTGATTATTCAGAGATAAGGATTTTGTCTTATCTAGAAATAAGGAGATAGTATTGTAGGGGAAAAATAATTTTTCATGTACCCTTCTAGGTTCTTGGCTGCCACCCTCCCCCAATAAAAGACAGATTAACAGGAGAAAAACAACTGAAGTTTAATAACATGTGTACCTCTTTCATACATAGGAAATACTCAGGGAAACAGAACTACTTCCCAAAATGGCCCAGACCACTAACTTAAATCACATCTTCAGTTCAAGACAAAAGATGTGTGTTGGGTTGGGAGGGTTAGGGAGGCTTATTATAGGAAGTTTCCCATGGTAAGCACGGTAAATGAGGGCCAATGAGGGTATAGTTACTATGCAGATTTAAATCTTTGCCTTCTCCACTGATAAGAATTTTAGAGAAAGAGACCCTTACAAATGGATATTTCCCTGAAAATATCTCATGCAAAAGGATGACTTCTACTCAAATATTTAGAGCTTGTCTTATGTTTGCTATTTCTTAAAAATAATCAGCCTAAAATAATCTTTATGCCAAAGAAACACATTTTGGGGTGGCAAATTCTGCTCCTCTTCAGTATTTAAGAAAAGAATTACACTGCAATTATACCTACATGTTATCAGTATTGCATATAGTATCATGTGGACCTCAGTGAACCAGCCCATTGCACCTAATCTGGTTCCTCTAGAGTGTGTAATTAGTCCATTCCAAAGATCTTCCCCACTCCCTGTTTTCCCATTTAAATCATTAAGCTCCTAAATCCTTAAAAGTAGGTCCACATTTAAGCTCAAATCAGTAAAACAGTTTTCTCTGATGCCAAAACAATAGGCCAAGCATTGCAGCCCTCTAAAGGTGAAAAGGACCATGACATTTCAGGTCATGGAGGATCCAGAGTCATGGGAAGCAGTGCCGTTCTTTATGAGGTCAAGGAGGATGGTTTCACCCCAGTTGCTTGAAATTAGGAGCTGCTACAGAATGTGTTGAAAAATACATGAGATTTGCAATCAGAAAATTGGGACTTGGGTCATATGTGCTAACTAAATGAGCTTAATTCAATTTCTTACCTCTCTGAACATCGCATTCTCATATAGAAACTGTAGATGATAACCATCCTGATTTCACAGGGTTATTTTTAGGATCAAATGAGTTAAAGTATAATCATGGAGTTGAAGATGCTAGCAATAACCCCTAAGGACTGCTCGTACATCCTCATTTTCTTCATCCCATTTCTAATACTTCTTTCAAGTTGGTCAGGCATCAACTGTATCAAAGATATTTTTCTCCCCTTGCTCATATATTTTCTTTATCATAACTGACATATGAGCAAAAGAAAAGTGGGTACGTCAGTACACATGCATTTTTTGTTACCACATCCTATTTTGTTTTTTTTGTGGCTGAGTCCAGTTAACTCTACTCTAGAGTTTATTAATAACATAATTAATGACACTTGTCTAACCACTTCACTTCTCAGCTCTTTGTTTTATTGCCAGGGAGGAAAAAGTTATAGCTTATTTTTATCTCCTCGCTGAAAGCAAAGATTTTTCAAATAAACCAAGCTCATGTGGTTCTGTAGTCTAAGGAAATAGCATGTCCGTCCTGAGAGGTAATTAGTGGCTGCTCTCAAGGTGACTGCGAGTGAGTGTGCTGATCTATGCTGTTCATGACTATCTGACCATATTGTATGTAAAATGATATCTCCCAAGCAAAAAAGGAAAATGGATTCATGGACATGGACCACATTGTGGTCATCGCAGGGGTCAGGGTAATGTAATAAAAATACAATAAAAATTTAAACTAAATAAAAATAGTAAAATGATGCCTCTACCTGCCAAAATAGTTGTATGGTCTTTTATGCTCTATTCTAGAAACATTTCTTTTCCAACACTTGAAAGCATTCACAGTTGAAGATGCAAATTTTTAAATTAAAAGAAATAGAAATTAGAATTAAAAATTCAGTTCAATATCAGAGAAAGAGAAAATAATTCCAAGCCATTAATCTTTAGAAGACAAAAATAAAACTCCGTTTCACAGGCTTCCTTTCTCTACTGTTATTCAACCAGCCACCAGTGCTCAGTGCCTGAATTTCTACAGTGCTTAGCAATCTGTGCTCAATTACTGTGGTGCCAATCTTTCAGAATTAGTTCTTGATTATTTTCCTGAAAGGCTCAAGCTTTTCATACTTGTTGTCTGGTTCATCCTCAGCATTTTTGTAGGAAATTGGAGACAGATGTCCACGCTAACATCTCACAAACTTTACAAAACCATTAGTATAGTGACACAGTTACATAATCACTAGCGATTCGGTCCCAACCAGACTATGGGAAATTCCCCATGGTGCTTTATGCCTCAGTCACAAAGAATATAATTATAAATGATCTTAACTTTAAAGTTTATAGCTATCATTTCTAGTGATTCAAAAATACCTAGGAACTAGTGTTAATCTACAAAGACACAAATCACCATAAGGAGATTTGGAGAAAAATTTATAGAATTGTAGGGGTCCAGAACAGGCCTCCCCAAAATATGTCTCTTTAGCATGTGAATTACTTTGAGCAGAAGGTAATCAAGACCCTGAAGGCTCATGAGAAAATTTCACATCTCCATTCGGGAGTTTAAGTTAGGGGCCTTATGACCTGCCTATAAGGCAAGACAATCTTCTAACTACGGAACATCTGCTTTTATTGTCCTACAAATGACCTTCATCCCCACTGAAGTCCCGAGGGGCCTTACCTCGTCCTTAGCTCAGAATGTCATATATGCCTCATATTCCTTTTCTGTGTGTAAACCTCTCATCCATGTAGGGACTCTGGTACTTCATGATGCTCTCATTGTGTGTACGGGATGGGGTTTCCCAGGGTTCCCATGAGAACTTATGTAATTCAGTTTGGTCATTTTCTCTTGTTAATCTGTTCCTTATAGGTTTAATTACTAGGCCATCTGCAAGAACCTAGGTGGGTCAAGTTTCTTCCTCCCCCATAGAGTTGACACAGAAACACACAACAAATATTTCTAAAACACCTATTCTGTGCCAAGCACCATTGTAGATTAGATGTATCGGTTAACAAAATTCTTGCCTTCGAGGAACTTACATTCTACTCGATACTGACAAGGACAATATACATAATAAATAAAGAATACAGTACCTTGCAAGTTTACAGTTGCATTGAAAGTAAAAACGAAGAGGATCAAGAATATGAGATAGTAGGAGGAGAGATATCTGTATCTTTTGTCAACATATTTTTCACCAGAACACAACTAATGCTTAAAAATTTCCAATACAAATAGCATTTGCTTCTCTTAATATCTGAGTTTTTACAGTACAAAATTGTCCATTCTTCTTGACATCTCTTAAATGTATTTATAATTGACGTTAAAATATGTGACTAAAACAGAAGAGAAAGAGAAACATGTCATCTTAGATCTGATGTTATCCAATTAGTTTCAAAGTTGATGTCATGTCCGTCATATCAATAAAAGTGTGTTCTGACAATGTACAATGGAAATAATATCTGTAATTGCTCCAGGAAAAGTTGCTGCTGCTTGGGAACAGCTGTCGATTTAGTGTAGAACCAATTTATTTCAGTCATGTGGTAACTATGATAGGTTCGATAATGTTCCAACATAGCTGTACAATCATGTCATTTTGTAGGTCACTGGTGCTTTCATTGGAGATTACATTTTGTTTTACATGCTTCTAATGGTTGTATTGTTACTGAAACAATGGGTGTTAGCAACATCAAGAAGGTGTTAGCCACTAATGCAGTTATCAAAGCAACAGGTATGTTCTCAATCTTTCTGAAAAATTGCATTTGTTTCTCATTTACAACTCAATTCAAGAAAGCTACTAAATACCAGGATTCTTGCAATGTGCTGTAAGGAATATGATGAACAAATCATGTGCCCCGTCCTCCAGGAGCCACCCCTTAGAAGAGTCTGCAAAGGGCATAAATAGCTACAAATAAAAAAACTGTCAGTAATTAAATGTACATACTAGATATTTTCAATTGCATTCTTATTAGGCCATTGTTAATTAGCATTTTTTTAGATCTCAGAGATTATATCACTCCTACTGCTTGGACCTCTATTTTATTTGCTTATTTTTCTCCTATTGAATCACTCGCAAACTTGAAGATGGTAGAAGCCAACCAGGACTGCAGAAGAGGTTTGCTCATGTGCGGAGCAGGTGCGCAAGGAGCATCTTTGAAAAGAATATCCTTGGCAGTACTGAAGATTAAGGAAAAGGAAGAAAGAGCTTAGACAAAGGAATCTGCTGATGGTCTGGCAAGAACCAGGGCATCAAAGCAGAGGCTCTTAACATTTTGTGCAAGGGGCTTCTTGTCAGAATAGTGTTTTAAAATGCATGAAGTAAAATAAATAGCATTAAAAGGAAACCAGTAAAATACAAACATCAAAAATTCTATTGTCATGCAGCCATATATATGCTTCTTTATTAGCATATTAAATTATGAAAGTGTATCTAATAACACCTCTAATTTTGAAGTAGTGTTGAGTGTGTAAATGCCATTTTGAAATATCTGCAACAACTGTGATGTGACAGAAAAACATCTGTGATTTCTAGTGATGTCGAAGTCACAGCTGCTGTTACCAGAGTGGTGTGTTGCTTTCATAGATAATTGAAAGATATGCTAGGTTTCATGGGTTATGTTTTACTGATTATAAAATACACCACTCACCCTCCTACCCTCTGTCACTGGCCTGTGGTAGAGACCTAATTCCTACCAATGCTTAGTGTCACTCCGCAATTCAATATCCCAGTGTCTCACAAAAGCAACATCTTATCAACTGCACACATTTCACACAGAAGCATAAACCTCACCATGCCCTTCAAACTTCCCTGGCACCAGTACTGCTGGGCTCATAATAATGTGCACTTGGCTAAATAGTTCCATTTAGCCAGTCTTGGGTCTGATAAATACACCACCATTAACTGTCATTTTCAAAACCACAAAAACCATACAATACTAAACATTACTGCAGCTTGCCAGAAACACACACAGCACCGGAGATAGCACCAGGACAGCTCTATTAAGACATCCAATCAAGCTTAAATGGTTTACAAAGTCTAGACATTATCACCAAATCAAGTGGTTAACAACTGACGAGAAAAACACATCCGTTAAGGGAATTCTGTTATTCCAGGAGTAGGCTGTCAAAGCAGGTGCTAAAAGAAAAAAACTATGAAAACAGTGTCAATGAAGGTAAAACATCTGTTGGGAGGCAGACAGCCTGCCTTTATCAGAGCTCAAATTAAAGCCCATGTGTTGGCGTAGAATCACGTATCATAAATTCCTGCAGTCGTTTCAGTTATGACACCTTCAACAAATATTTATCAAATGACAAAGTAGAGTCATTCGCTCATTGCAAAGAGAGGAATCGAACATGTATAAACATCTGGGATGCCCTATCCTCTCCAGAAGGCAAGCAACCCATAGACCCCATGAACACAGTAGCTTCAATGCCAACTGCTTTGCTGCTGTGCAGAAAACAGTGCCCCTGAGGGCAAAAAAAAGGCAAAATGGGTAACTTTTAAGCAACGAGAGAGGACAGTGATTTCCACAAGACTAAGAAAAGGGGTGGAAGAAAAGAGAGAAAGGAGAGGAAGAGTTGAATCCATAGCACTCGGGGGAAGTGCCCTCAAGGTTGGGCAATGGCTACACGATGTTCCCAAGGACCTGGGCCCTCAGCCATGGGGTCCCAGGTTCCTCAGAGCCCCTGCACCCTATGTGTTGCCCACAAACACAAAGCTACAGAACCCATTTTGGGCTTGGAAAATGCAAACATCAACCTCCCCCACTCCACATTCTTTACTCATGATAAGCCACCTGGATTATGGAGCTGCCTCATAGGAAGAAAACTAAGTATTATGGTTAAAGAAAACAAATATAACAGATATTTCTCGTTCATCCAATTCTTAAAAAGACCTTTGGCTAGAAAGTTTTGAAAATATGTACCACTTATTTCTGCCTTCTAAAGCTAAACAATTTGGGCTCTCGTTTCAATAAAAACAAATGTCAGAAGTCCCCACCCCTTGGGGTGGCTCAGTGGGTTGGAGGGTTGTCCCCCTCCCCAGGCACCCAGGGTTGTGGCTTTCATCTGTGTCCCCAGTGGGGGCACAAGGAGGGCAACCAATGAATGCATGGGTGGGTGGGGCAAAAGGGGATGTTTGTCTCTCCCTCCCTCCTTCTCTCTCTGGCCCTCCCTATCTCCCTTCCCCTCTCTCTAAAATCAATGTTTAAAAATTTTTTTTTAAAAGAAGTCCCACATATGTGAGTGAAATCACTTGAATATTAAAAAGGTATAGAAATTATGTGTGGTAAAGAGACTATGAATAAACTTGAAATAATGCCTTCAAACTTATTACCTGATGATTTTTGATATGTGATAAAAACAAAATTCTTCTGGTTCTAAAATTATACTATTAGCTCATTTTTTAATCTCAAATCTATATATTTCTTACGGCTTTTCACATCCACTCCCTTGTGTCTTCAAGCTGAAATAATTCCCTTCTGAGACAAACTTCCCCTCATATATGTGTGAAGTTATCATTTATCTCAAGATTTCTGAGTTGAAATTAATTTTAATCGTATGTGCAATTGTGTGAATCAAGATTACAAAGATATTATAGGCAAAGTAAAACAAAAAGAGTTTCAAGGTATGATCTCCTTAACCCTAACAGGAACCAATGAACTCCGTCTTATTTCCTTAGCCTGAATCTCAGAGGCCCTATTCATTCAGGTTACTTAATAAACTGTGAATGGAGACAGAATGAGCCAGAGTTCCTAGCTACCGCAGTCTTTGAATCTGCGCCATCATCGTGGTCCAGACAACAGCAGGATAATTGCTTTTTTAGAAAAAGGGAATAGCCAGGAAAATCATAGAGCAACTGGCACAAACCAGAAATACTTTACTTGATCTGTTTTTAAATCTATCAACCAGTAAAAATCTGATAAGCTTCTAAAACATAAATACGTGATATCGTACATTAGGAAAAGAAAGCTGCAGGAGAGGATGGGGAAAATTAGCTATTCAGAATAGTTAAATTACTCCATAGAATGTATTTGAAATAAAAATTAGTGGGTTTTCTTGGGGTGGGGGTAGGGCTTAAGGTAGATTCTATTATTTTTGTCAAAATAGTTATTTCTCTCCCTATGATAGGATTATATATCCACCCTTTCGATGGCAGCCTTAGTTATGTCTTACTTGGCCAATGAAATGGAAGCAATGAGACCGACCCCTTTCAAAAACGAGCATGCGTCATGTTCTCGTATCCCTGTATGAGATCAGATGCCCAGAGATCTTCCATTTGGGTACCGCAATGAATTTCGTATGGAGCCGAATCACAGTTGATTTGGGATCAATGGGTAATACAAGCAAGAAATAAGCCTTTGTTTCTGGAAGCCACCAAGACTTGGGGGTAGATTATTACTGTGGTCTAACTTAGCCTAAGCTGACCATTAAGAGACTGATAAGATTCCATAGGCCAAAGGCAGAACCAGTGGGCATATTCCAGTAAATACAACCCACTACATCTACCCCAGCATTCCAGTACAGGCATACTGCTTTCGTCTTTGAGCCAAGGGGTAACTGCAAGGAGATAGCACCAGATCAGTGTCACAGGATACAGTCAATGGCTTCTGCATCGTCTCCTTTTATTTCACGAGCTTTTGTTGCTTTAGTGCGGCAATTTTCAACCCATGTGCCGCAAGAATTTGTAAAACCTGCAATACCTGACTATTTGGACAGGGGCTCTGACCTCTTTTCCCTTAGACTGTCAAATTAACAAATGACAACAGCCGACATAACATTAGCTAGCAGGTATAAATGAATCAAAATTATATCTATTTTTCAGTCAAGTTGGGAAAATATATATATTTTTGGCATGCCACAGAATTTTAGTAATTAGTTACTATGTGCCATGAGATGAAAAAGGTGAAAATCGCTGCTCTAGTGAATTGACTGTCTAGTAGTCTATTCTCCTGACAGTAGTGATCCTCTAGAATTTGTAAACAATAAGATCTTCCTCTTTTCTGTGTTTGCAAAGAGTAGGAGAAAGTGAGAAGAGGAAATTGTGAAGAGAGGGAGGAGAAAGGTCGTAGATAGTATGAATCACAGTTCACATACCCAGGTTGGTGCGTGCAAAGCATAACTTTATTTTCTGAAACAATTTGCTTTGATTCTATATTTAACCTGTATTTGTTGACCTCCTCCATCACTGGGTGAAGCCACAGTTTTGGAATCTGACAGAGGACTTTGCTGAGGAAAGCAGGGGAGGAGGTCCTGGGTGACTTGGTAGGCCACACAAATGGTCACTGAGCTGTTTACCATACTGGTCCTAGAGTGTCTTGCCGTCAGTGACTGGCAGATGCTGCTGTGGTACACCTGGCACATTGCTTTGCGAGACTGACCATAATCTCTCTGCCCAGATGGGTCCTGCAGCATTTCCAGCCCAGGGATTGAGCTGCCTTCCCCACTGTACCACCTGGGAAACAGCTCTCATCACACTCGCCTTTTCCTCAAAGGGAATGGCTAACAGGGAGCACCCTGCTATTTTATATTTGGGGACACATTTTCTAATAGCTAGGCAACTTCTACCCTCTCCTGGGCTAAAGTTTTTCCAAGTAAATGCCAGGAAGACTCTTACTCATATTCTTCTTTCCAACGAGCCACACCTCTACTCGGAGACAATAGGAAGAAGGCAAGACAATTTGAGAAGAAAAGCAAAGAGAACAATACAGGAAGGTAAGATTTTAAATTAGTTTGTTGTTTCTCCTTCCTCAAAATTACAAAATCATTTTAGATTGCAGAATTTCTAGAAATGGCCCCTGAGATTCCATACCCTAATTATGGAAGGCTGAGAATGTGAGGACATATCATTTCTGTGGTTTTGCCATATTACATGACACAGTATACCTTTTAAAAGGAAGACTATTCAGCCCTGGCCAGTGTGGCTAAGCTGAATGCCGTCCCATAACCAAAAGGCCGCGTGTTTGGTCCCCGCTCCAGGCGCATACATAAGGCAAGGGATGGATGTTTCTCTCTCACATCAATCTTTCTCTTTCCCTTCCTCTCTCTCTAAAAGCAATGAAGAAAAATGTCCTCAAGTGAGGATTAAGAAATAAATAAGGGAGAATTATTCAAGAGGGCCCGATCAAATTCCTTCAGTCTTTAAAAGCAAAGAGCCTTCTTTTGCTTGTAACAGAGAGGAAGGTGGGAGAGGGAGTCAGAGGATATTTAGAATATGAGAAGGACTTAAGGAACAGTTGCTTCTCTGAAGATGGAGGGACCTCAGGGAGCTGAGGATGCACCCCCGGCTGACAGCCAACAAGGAAACAAGAGCCTCAGACCTACAACCACAAGTAACTGAATGCCACCAACAACTGGAAGCAGATTCTTCCCTAGAACTTCCGAATAAGGAGATGGCCCTGCCTAGCCAACACCTTGATTTTGACTTTGTAAGCAGAGAACCCAGTGAGCTCACCTAAATGCAAACTTCTGACTTACAGAACTTTACACTGATAAATGTGTGTTGTTCTAATAAGCTGCCCTTGTGGTAATTTGTTACACATCAATAGGAAAGTAATATAGCCATATTCCTTGTACCCAAGTTCACACCTATAAATACAGATCACAAATTCCTTAATCACAAAAAATGATTCTTCAGGGACCACTTTCTCTCTCAGTAAAGTTGTTTAGTTGACTAATGGTGGCTGCCTCCCTTATGCTTCTCTGAGCATTAAAATGATATGTATTAAACATATATGATGAGTGTGTTTTCTTCTTTTTTAAATTCTCCACATGTGCTCACATTTATTTTACATCCTTCCTTGGCCTGAGAAATATGGTAACTTCGGACATTTAACCTAATAACCTATCTCGTCAAGTAAAATAATATTTTCTCCAAGGTCAAAAAAATTCTAATTCTATACTTAGAGATCTGAGGATGTGGTTCTCTTTAGTAGTTAATAGGGAGGGAATTACAAAAATTAAAAATTATTTTTTACTAATGGGTACACCTGTGCAAGATTTACTATGGTATGAATTGCCTTTGGTTTTCAGAATTCAAGTTAGGAAATTAGTTAATTCTTTAATAGTTTAATTTCATAAATCAAAAATTTTAAGAATTATATGATATACTTCAACTTTGAATATAAATAAGCTCATCTTATTTATACATTCATTTTCTTTCTTTTTATTAAATGGACCTAAAAAGGTAAACTTTTTTATTTCAAAACACTTGAAAAAGTAAAAACTTATTTTTGTTGTGCCTGACTTTTAGCCAACAAAAATGCAGAAAGGTCAAAATAGTTATTCCCATCTTATGTCACCATGGTACACTGGGCATCCTTAAGTGGCCCTTCAGACAGGATTCTCAGCTTTCATCTCTTAAAAAAGCTTGCATTTGGAAGGAAGTACCTCATTGAGGGAAGTTTGAAAAGCTCCGAAACTCATATTCTATAACTCCAGAATGTATCAAAGCCTAACATGCTATAAAAATGCTTTTTGATACTTGAAATGTTGCTGCTGTGTGATTCTGTGTCCCTCCTGTCTTGTCAGCAATAAAAGCATCACCAGGTCGTGTTCACTGATGTTCTGATCTTTTAAAAAATGTCTTCAAGACACACAGCTCAGTACTGCATCACATTCCTAATGGTTTCATATCTGAACTCTCATCCTGTGAAGGCAGATTTAACTTTCCTTGCTGGGAGGCTGGAAATGGATTGGTTAGCATCCCATACATAAAGCATAGGGGGTAGGCGTTTGACTATGTGATTTATTGTAAACAAAGCAGATCTGTTCCCCAAACATGTTACCAGAGATTCTGGAAAGTCACTGCCTTTGCCCTCATTTCTATAAAATATTCATGGCCAAAATGTGTAGGCCAATACTCTTTGGGTGATGGTTATTCGTCAGAAGCAGGAGTGAGGAAAAGAAAGGATGAGGCAAATAATGGGGAGAGTGTTACCAAGTTAGTCTCAGCACTCCACCAAAAGCAGCCAAGTGGTCAATCTCACCAGATGCCTTCATGAAGAAAAGTATGAACTACTGTTTCTCTAAGATCCACAGGGGTGTGGAAAGGACAAGGATTTATCTGCATGCTTGCTTTCCCCATAGGACACCAAGTCCCTCGCAATTCTGGGTTTCACTGTTGTGGCTAACTTTTCATCTCTAGAAAGCCAGATCCCAAGACAGCAGGGGCAGCACCTGCAGTGCTTATGGCAGACCTGCAGGCAGAGGCACCTCAGGGGTCAGGTGCCAACTCGGGAACTCCCCACCTTTCCATCAGCTCAGCCTATTAAGCCATCGCGCATGGGTGCTCAGCCTGTCCAAGGGCATCTTGTGCTTCAGTGGCAATAGTGAAGGCACAGGGAAAGGGGTAGGTAAGAAGCTCTTAGCCTGATGCACACAGAAAGATGGTATCAGGCCATGCCCACAAGTAGCCCGAGGGCCTAAGAATAGCTGCCTCCAATATAAGGCAATGCGCTTCAGTGAGCCTCCCTCCAATGAAGAGTGAAACTGCCCTTTTAGAATCTATAACAATGCAGTTGGCTCCAGTCAGTATTCTTGTTGATCACTTATAATTTATAGTATCAAGTGGAAAATTTTAGCCAAGCAAACCCAAGAATCTGCTTAAACTGGCCCAACACAGACCTCTTATGACATCCAGGCTTCTCTTCTCCTCCTCTAAGGGGGAAAAATGACTTAATTTCTCCTTTCTCCTGAGAAGTGACCAATTACAGTCACCAAAAATGACTTAAAGCTGATTAGGAAAGGAAGTTCGAGGCCCCACTACTAAGCTGGCCCCAATGCTGTCATTGAAACGTATTACTTTCTCCCTCCACCAGCCATTCCATGGCTCCCTCACCTTCGGGCAGCACCTTAGCTGGTCTGGGTTCTCGTTTGGCGACTTGCTCCAGACTTTTGTCATCGGCGGATCTGAGCCCTCCTTTTCCTCGTCATCGTCAGAGTGTGATTGTTATGACTGCCCGTTTACAGTTACTGCTGGGCATGGAAACACCAGACTACAGAGCCACGATTACAGATACTTTAATTCTTGTCCTTCTTATGTATCAGAAGGAATGTGTATGCGTAAGAGAGAGGTAGAAAACCACTGAGAAGATAAATTTATCATTTTACCCAATGCCCACCATCATCACCGCTGCCACCAATAACAGCAATGACAAAAACAAAATCGCAATTCTAAAATGAAGAAAGCCTATGATATCCAACCTTGAGACCCAGTAAAGTACCAAAATCAAACACACATATGTACATATAATCGCTTAATGATAAGCAATCTTGTTGTAAGAATTGGTACAGCCTACTTATAAAAGGAAAGATATTATTCAGAATATTACCATTATTTTACAGTAGTTTAGATATTCGATTTATAAATATTACACTAGAGCATCACAGTGACACTTTCTGTGGGCTCCTTAAGGACTAGGATCAGGATCTGATGAAACCATGTCATGCTAATATCTTCATGTTTCTTCCAAAAAAAAATTTTAGATTAAATCCAGGACATATCTGATATTAAATTCTATAGTAAGGTAAAGATTCAGTTTAGCATATCTGCACACAGAAAATAATGACTGTAGTTTGGTATTAATCCAGATTATTTCCATGTAAACTACTACAGAGAGTGAGAATGAATTTGTTTTTTGTTTGTTTGTATGTTTTGTATCTCATCAAGTAGCACAATAAAATTACAGCCTTTCTAATGAACTTAACTTTCTGCAACACCCAAGGACTCCCTTGCAAAGAGCTGAAATGGGCTTCGATGCTTTGCATGTACAGATTGTGTAGAAGGAAAGGGTACACAGAAGGCAGAGAAAAAATAAAATGTTTCAGCAAACTATGACAAATTGTTCAAAAATAATTAATCATTATACCAGTATCTAGAGCTTTTAATTAGAATTCTAATCCAAAACCAAATACATCTGCTTTTCATTAACACTGAAAATCTAATGCTTCAATCTTTTGTTCCAAAAAACGTTCACCCTACAGTTCAATGTTTTATGTGAAAGTTTTCCAGTCCACTGGGTTGTTTGTTTTTTTGTTTGTTTTACCATTTTATTTATCAACATCAAGTGTACATAAAACATCCAAAAAATTCAAAATTATTTAAGAAAAATAATCTCAAAGGTAACCACTACCAAGCACAATATGCAGCAGTTTCTCCCAGATGTACAAATTTTATTTGTTATGAGAATGCATGATAGGCCATTAGAGAAGAAGAAAAAAAAAAAAACAACTGGAACGGCTAAAACAATTATACAGGGTAATGGTTTCATCGTCATCATTTCACTGACTCACATCTGTGACTATACTGAATCTGCTGCTAATTAAATAGGGACATCATAGGAAATAAAACATCTGGACCAATATCACGGCTGAGGTACTCATCACAACATTATCTATCCCTCATACTTTCTTTTCACTTGTCAAGGCTTCATGAAGAAATATTTTTCTCCCTTAAAATAATATGAAACAAAAAGTTTATTCCCATAAATATTTATGTTATCCATCTCCTTTTGTAATGGGGTACAATAATATAGATAAATGTTTCAAATTTGATCTGTTAAAATATTTTTTACTCTGATAATGTAGAAAAATATCTCATTTCACATACATCTACCTCCAGGAACAACATTGAAATTTTTTTTCATATTTGTAATTCCTTTAAATAAGAATTATAATTTTAAGTAGGTTCTTCCCAGGCCTTTTTTTTTTTTTTTTTTTTTTTGGCAGCCTGGTGATATAAACACCTTAGCACAGACTCCTTACGAGTTTTGAAATCATCTTTACACAGCACCACCGATATAGACTGTCATTGAGGTCTATATTAATGTTCAAGAATAACACAAACACAAAATACCAAACTTTTCAGTATTTAATTTTTAAGTCTCTTTTTTTGTACTGTGAAAGGATTCAGAAATGCAGAGCAGCTTAGGACATGTCATGGCAGTGAGGAAGGGTGCCATAAGATTCCTGTCTTTTAAGCCCATCACTCAATACAGTGACGAAATGTGAAAATCCTCAAAAACATAGTCTATTTATTCTCCTCCCTCCCACATTCATATATAGGGGCAATTGTAAGCTCTGCTGGAAGTTCTTTTCAAACAGGATTTTTAAGGTATGGGTCTTATATGCATTTTTTCAGCTAAACATCAGATCTTATCCAGCACTGAAAGCTCATGGGGTACCTAAGTCCCGGCATGGCTCTGGATGCACCAGTCAGTGCAAGTCTGCCCTTGCTTCCACAGCTAGTTTTGTTATTGGTGTTCTGTCTTCATGCTTGAAACTAAAACAGTTCAACGATGAATAAAATAAAGTGCTTAAATTTATGGAGTTTCCATTCTAGCTGAAAAGAGAATTAAAAATTAAAAGAGAACTAAGACTTGAAAATGAAGTTGCACCAGTGACCCATGAGAAAGAGTAGTTTTCTTTGTGATTGTTCAGAGAGTTATGTTTAATATGAAATTTCAGTAATAATGACACAGTCTTTTATATTTGCATATACTCACTAAATTAGGAAGTATTTACAAGAAATGGGCAAATACAGTTATGCTTGTTGCTCTTTGAGGTATTACCTATGGTTTCCACAGTGTTGAGTTTTTTTGTTTTATCTGAAAATATGAAATTTAAATGCCTATTTTAATATTCCACATATTAGATCAGACGAAATTCAATGTTCAAGATGAGAGCAGGCAAAGAACCAGTGTACTAGTAGATAAATGTATAACTTAAAATTGTACAGGGAAAGCATAAAACTTTAGTAGAACTCTATCCTTTTCTGCTTTCCTGGGGGTAAATATACTTTGGGTATATTTCTGGGGGTAAAAATACTTTCGGGTTTTTTCGTTTGTTTTTATTTTTTTACACATACTGTCAACAATGGAATAAAAACTTACAAGAAAAATTTAGGGATGAAAACATGATCTTGATTAAGAGGGAGAAAAGTTGATAGAGGCATATCTCCCCCCAAAAGCAGATACCGAAATTATCAGACTAGAATTTTTAGAATAAGCATTATGAATATGTTAAATAAGTTCATGTGGAAAAGATAAACAGCATGCATGAACAGAAGGGGAATGGAAACTCCTTAAGAACAACCAAATAGAAATTCTAGAACTGAAAAAAAAAATGATGTTAGAAGAAAAAATCTGCAGATAAGCTGAAGAGAAGAAGAAAGGATCATTGAATGCAAATGTAGTTTAAAAGAAAGCATTTGAATAGTATAAAAAGAAATAAAGGATAGGAAAAACTGAACAACACTTCTGATACTGGTAGGACAAAATCAAATGGTATAACATGTACATAATTGGAGTTCCGAATTAAAGGAAAGAGAGAAGAAATAATACCAGTCATACACAAACACATACAATAAAGGAGGAAACACTTTCCAATTTATTTTATAAAGCCAACAGACACAAAAACCTGATAAAGATATTACAAGTGAGAACCCTGGGAAGAAAAAATAAGACACATACTAAGAAGAGCTCCTGGTGGCAAAGCCGGCTCAAATAAAAAGCAGAGCCTAGCAGCCATTTCTGCCCGGGGCCTCCCACTCAAACTGCACTTCATGGAGAGGCAGCACTGGCCCGCCTGCCTCGATGGTGAACTGACTGCCTACACTGCGTTTCTGCTATCTGAACCAGCTCTTCTAAAGCAGTTTCTGGAATCCTATTTCAAGCGGTAGAACTGAGGCTTTCCCCAACCAATCACAGCTGCGCAGCTCCAGCCAATCAGAGTAGCTCTATTCTGACCAATCAGGACAGTACCTTTTGGAAAAATCAAACTGCAAGGATTTGGAGTCCTCATTTGCATGAGGGTGGACCAATTGGTGACCAGCAGCAGGACTCTTGTCCCTGGTAGCTATCTCCCCACCCTTTCTGGGGGTTCAAGGAGTGCACTTCCCCTTCTGCAGGAGACTGTGTCTTCCTGAGTGAGCTGGAAAACACTGAAAATGCTTCTCCAGAGCAGAGGGAAGCAAACCAGTGCAGCGCAAAGCAGACCGGCATGAAGCAGAGCGAACAGGCCACGGAGGAGCAGAGCAGAACTTTCTAGGCAAAGACGGGCATGGCCCCAGAGCTGCTGCTCTATAGCCTTGCCGTTTTCACAGCTGCGCTGTGTCCCAATCAAGCTGTTTTGCACTGAATAAAGTTTTCTTCTTCACTGCACCCAAAACTGAGATTTCTGTTGGCATTAAATTGGGACCAAAAACCGATGGCTGACACAGGAAAATAACAGAGCAATATTCCATATGCTCAAATATGGGAAAATCCTTCTAAAATATTAGCAGGTCACACAAAACTGAGTAAAAAAAAAAGAGGGTAATGAAAGAGAAAAATTATGTGATTATCCTAACAAATGCAGAAAAACCTTTGAAATTCAATGTCTACTTGATAATTTAAAAAACTAATTCTCTCAGCAATCTGGGAATTGAAGAAACCTCCTCAACCTGATAAAGGAAACATAGAGATAACATCACACTTCATGCTGAAAAACTAAACATGTGTCCCTTATGGTCCAGAACAAGGCAGGAATGTCCACTCTCATCACTTCTATTCAACACTGTACTAGGTATTTTGGCCAGTAAACAGGGCAAGGAAGTGAAATAAAAAGTATCAGGTAGGAAACAAAAAAGTAAAACTTCTTTTATTCATAGATATATGATTATATAGTTAGAACACCCTAAGGAATCTTTTAAAGAAACTACTAAAATTAATAATGAACTTGGCAAATTCTCAAACATCAATTGCACTTTTATGTTAGCGATAAACAATAAAAATAAATTTTTAAAAATAAAATTAATACTATAACCATAAAATTACATATTTAAGAAAACAAGAGTCATGAAAGACCTCTAGATTAAAAACTAACTTGAGATGAATTATAAATATAAAGGTTAAACCATAAGCTTTCTAGAAAAAAATAAAAGAATATTTTTGTGACCTTGCTGAAGGCAAAGGTAATATAGATATAAAATTTCAATCACAAAATTAAAAATGTAATAATCAGACTTCATAGACTAGAAAATTCTGCTTATGAAAACTATTGGTAAAATAAGCAACCTACAGACTGGAGAACATATTTCACATGAATAAAAACAAAAAATAAATTTTTAAATGTATATTTTAAAAGCTCTATGATTCAGTAATAAAAAGACAAACAACCTATTTTAAATGGACAAAATATTTGAACTCTGTATGCAAGGAGAGGAATGGCCAATAAATACATGAGCAGGAGCTCAATGGCAGTTGTCATCAAGAAAATGTGATTTAAGCCACAATGAGATACAATTTTCCTGTGCTAGAATGGCTCAACTACTAGATGACACAAATGCCGACACCAATATGAAGAATTGGAACGCTCATACATTTCTGATGAAAGTGTGAAACAGTACAACCACTCTGGAAATACCATATGACCCAGAGATATCAGTTCTGGAAATTTCCCAAGAGAAATAAGAAAGTATGTCCACAAAAACAAAAACAAAACTTGTGAAAGAATGACCATAGGAATCTTACTCAGAATAGGCCCAAACCAAAAACAACACAAAAGTTTATCTATAGTATCACAGATTAACTAAATTGTGATAGTCACACAATGAAATAGTACCAACAATGAAATAAACCACTAATACACACAACAGCATACATGAATCTTGAAAACTTTGTTAGACCACAGAAGCTGGTCCAAATGAGCACCTAGTAAATTATTTCATTTGTATTCAGGACAAAAACAGACAAAACTAATCTGTGAGGATTAAAATCAGACGCTAGTTTTTCTGGGGTTTGGAGTATTGACTGGAAAGTGTCATGATAGTATTTTATGGAATGATAAATGTTTCTATAACTTGATTTTAGTAGGGTTTCCATTGGCGTATAGAATTGTCAAAACCCCTCAAAGTATACACTCAGGGTCACCAAATTTTATCAATTTTAATGATATCTTTAAAAGAGTAAAAAAGATTAGAAATGCATTAAAAAAAAACAGTGTTAGGTAAGACCAGTTTATCAAGAATGTACCAAATCCAGAGCAAAAGTCATTACACAAGTTTTAACAAATGCAAAACATGTAGAAAAGACTCACAGAGAGATAAAAAGTAGACCAATTGCTAAGATCAAGAAATTTAAACTACAATGGAGATTCACAATTAGCATCGCTGTATTTAGATATCCATGAAAGTGCCCCTGCAATTCAAAATATCACCTGTTAAGCAGAAAAAGTTGAGAACGATCTTGTGAAGTGGAATCCCTCAAAAGGAGGCTGAAGCCAGGCAAGTAACAAGTCACATACGTCATGAGTGGAGGAAGCCAGTCCAGGAAAAGACCTTGAATGTAACTTGTTAGGTAAAGGATCCAGGTAAGAAGGCAGCTTCCTCCCCAACACGTTGGAGAGAAATCAGAGGTCTGAGTGGGATGAGACTAGGGAATTACTGAGAGAGGAAACCAAGTTTATCTAAAAGCTAGTTCCTTATAATGAGCCAGGGTTGGCTTCATCAGAGCTGACATGCACCGCTGATTCTACTCAACCTCCTTAACATTCAGAGAGGACAGACACCAGCTGCACCTGAAAATACACCAGCAGAGACTTGCCATTTGGAATTTCAAGGCCTGCCTGGCCATGGCCCCTATTTTTTCCTTCTCATTTTTTGTGTGTGTGTGCGTGTGTGTGTGTGTGCATGTGCGTGTGTGTCCAAATGGCTGTTTTCTCAGTGTTCCTCCTGACTCCAAACCTTCAGCATGACTTTTTATATTCTTCTGGAGTGCTCTGACTGTGCTGGTCACCTGTCTGAAAGTCTGCTCCCCAACAGAAGAAAGCTTTCCACAAAGGCTGTGCTGCCACTCCTGCTAAGTCCTCTGCCTCCCACACCTGAAGGGCTTCGCCTGTATTAGTCTGCCCTCCACTGGGCCTGCCTCCCATAATATTCTAAGTTCCTTTCAAGACGTTTTCCATATATTTTTACCTTTTTTAACTTTAGATATTTTTTACTTTTCAATTACAGTTGACATACAATATTATATTAATTTCAGGTGTACAACTAGTGATTGGACTATGTAACTTACTAAATGATCAACCCTGATAAGTCTCGTAACCCATCTGACATATATATGTGGTATTATTGGGTTGGCCAAAAAGTCTGTATGGTATTTTCTATAAAATAAAAGACATTTTTTTTTATTTTCACCAAAAACTTTATTGATTTGAATATTTTGAGTATGTTGGCTATCTCCCCCTTAGGGTAATTGATTGTTCTCAGTTAATATCTTGATTTTATCGCTGTCAACTTCAACTGGTCTACCAGATGGCGGAGCATTGTCCAGTGAGAAATCTCCAGCATGAAACTTTGCAAACCACTTTAGGCATGTTTGATTAGTCACAGCACCTTCTCCATACACTGTACAAATCTTCCTTTGTGTTTCAGTTAGGTTTTTAACTTTCTCAAAATAATAAAGCAAAATATGCTGAAAATATTGCATATTTTATTCCATCTTCAATATTAAAATGGCTGTGCAAAAATTTACCAAGTTTGGTAAGTTTATTTTTAAATGCACACTGATATGACAGCTGTCACAATACAATATAACAAAATTGTTTTGAATAAAGTTAAAGACAACTAAGCACTACTACAGCTATCTTATGAAAAAAACAAATAAATCTTTTGGCCAATCCAATACAATATTATTGACTCTATTTTCTATGCTGAACTTTACATCCCCACTGCTATTTTGTACCTAACAATTGGTACTTCCTCCCTTCAACTTTTTCATCCATCCCCCCAAACCCCTCCACTATGGCAACCATCAAAATGTTTCTGTATCTGAGTCTCTTTCTGTTCAGCTTAATCCTTTATTTTGTTCTTCTTGGATTCCAAAGGTAAGTGAAATCATATGGCTTTCGTCTTCCTCTGACTTATTTCACTCAGCAGAACACCTCCTAGTTCTGTCCCTGTCATTATAGAGGGCAAGATTTCATTCTTCTTTCTAGGTAGACCACGGGTTGGTACACAAAAGAAGTCCCAATAAATTCCAGAAGACTGAATTCAGATCAAGCATCTGACCACAACGCTATGAAACTAGAAATCAATCAAAGAAGAACACTGAAAAACAGGCAGACATAGAAGCTAAATAACATGTTATTAAACAATGAATGTGTTAACAATGGGATCAAAGAAGAAATCAAAAGATTCCTTAAAACAAATGAAAATGAGGACATAACAATCCAAAACATATGGGACACCGGGAGAGCAATCCTAAGAGGGAAATTCATAACATTACAGGCCTACCTCAAGAAAAAGAAAGAAAAGAAAAGAAACAAAAAGAAGAAGTTCAGAAAAAAAACAAGAAAAATCTAACTTTACACTTAAAGGAACTAAAAAAAGAACTACAAACAAAGCCCAAAGTGTGTAGAATAAAGGAAGTAATCAAGATCAGAGCAGAAATAAGCAAAATAGAGTCTAAAAAAATGACACAAAAGATCAATGAATTCAAGAGCTGGTTCTTTGGAAAGATAAACAAGATTGGCAAACCTTTAATCAGACTCATCAAGAAAAAAAGAGAAATGACCCAAATAAATAAAATCAGAAATGAAAGAAGAGAAATAACAACTCACATCAAAGAAAAACAAAGGAGTGCAAAAAAATATTATGAACAATTATATGCCATCGAACTGGACAACCTGAATGAAACAGATAAATTCCTAGAAACATACAATCTTCCAAAACTACATTAGGAAAAATCAGAGAATCTGATAAACAGATTACACCCTGTGAAACTGAAACAGTAATCAAAAAACTGACAACAAACAAAAGCCCTGGACTAGATGACTTCAGAGGTGAAGTTTACCAAACATTCCCAGAGAACCAACCCCTCTCCTTCTCAAACTATTTCGAAAATTTCAAGAAGGAAGCCTTCCAAGCTTATTTTATGAAGCCAGCATTAACCTAATTCCAAAACAAGATAAAGACACTATTAAAAAAAGAAAGTTACAGGCCAATATCCCTGATGAACATAGATGCTAAAATCCTCAACAAAATATGAGCAAACCAATCACAGCAATACATCAGAAAGCTCATACACCAAGATCAACTGGGATTTATTCTAGGAATGCAAAGTTGGTACAGCATTTGCAACACAAGAAATGTGATTCACCACATGAAAAAAATGAAGGATAAAAACCACATGGTCATATCAATAGATGCAGAAAAAGCATTTGTTAAAATCCAGCACCCATTTATGATAAAAACTCTCAGCAAAGTGGCAATAGAGGGAATATACCTAAATATAATAAAGCCATATATGACAAACCCATTGCCAAGATCATACTCAATGAGCATAAACTATAAGCACTCCCCTTAAGATCAGCTGAAGACAGGGATGTCCACTTTCGCCTCTTATTCAATATAGTACTAGAAGTCCTAGCCAGAGCAAACAGACAAGAAGAAGAAATAAAAGGCATCCAAACTGGAAAGGAAAAAGGAAAAAGTCATTATTTACAGATGACATGATTCTCTACAGAGAAAACCCCAAAGATTCCATCAAAAAACAACTAGACTGACAAAAGGATTCAGCAGTATAGCAGGAAACAAAATTAATATCCAGAGATCAGTTGCATTTTTTAAAGATTTTATTTGTTTTTAGAGAGAGGAAGGGAGAGAGAAAGAGAGGGAGAGAAACATCAATGTATGGTTGCCTCTTGCACACCCCCTACTGGGGACCTGACCCAGGCATGTGCCCTGACTGGGAATCGAACTAGTAACTATTTGGTTCACAGGCCAGCACTCAATCCACTGAGCCACACCAGCCATGGCTCAGTTACATTTTTATATGCCAATAACAAACTAACAAAAATGGAAATTAAGAAAATAATCCCATTTACAAAAAAAAAGTATCTAGTAATAAACCTAGCCAAGAATGTAAAAGACCAGTACATGAAAAATTTTAAGAAACTGAAGAAAGGAAGTGAAGAAGTTATGAATAAGTGGAAGCACATATCATGTTCAAGGTTAGGATGAATTAACATGATTAAAATGTGCATACAACCCAAAGCAATCTGTAGATTCAATGCAATTCCTGTCAAGACCCCAATGATGTATTTCACAGAACTAGAACAAATATTTCAAAAATTTATATGTAACAACAAAAGGCTCCACATAGCAACAGCAGTCCTCAACAAGAAGAACAAAGTTGGAAGAATCACACTACCTAATATCAAACTATACTATAAGGCCATGGTAATCAAAGTAGCAAGGTATTGGCATAAAAACCAACACATAGGTCAATGGAACAGAATGGAGAGCCCAGAAACAAATTCACATGTTTATAGTCAATTAATATTTGACAGAGGTATCAAGCACATACAATGAGCTAAAGGTAGTTTATTCAATAAATGGTGTTGGGAAAATTGGACAGATACATGCAGAAAAATTAAACCAGACCACTTTCTTCCACCACACACAAGAATAAATTCAAAATGGATCAAAGCCTTAAATATTAGACCCAAAACCATAAAACATAAACAGCAAAATCTCAGACATTCTCATACCAAATTTGTATCAGATATATCTCCCCAAGCAATGGAAACAAAAATAAATAAATAAACAAACGGGACTACATTAAACTAAAAAGTTCTTGAACAGCAAAGGAAATCACCAACAAAATTGAAAGACAACCACAGAATGGGAGAACATATTCATTGAGATACCTGATAAGGGGTTAATGTCCAAAATTTATGATGAACTTACAAAATTCAACACCAAAAAAAACACACAACCCAATTAAAAGGACCTGAATAGATACTTCTCTAAAGAGGACATACAGATGGCCAATAGGCATATTTAAAGATGCTCAACATCACTAATCATCAAAGAAATGCAGATGAAAACCACAATGCAATGCCATCTCACATCTGTAAGAATCTGTCATCATTAAATCAAGAAACAAGTGCTGGAAAGGATGTGTAAAAAAGGGGAACCTTTTGTAGTGTTTGTGGGAAAGCAAATTGGTGCAACCACTGTGGAAAGCAGTATGGAGATACCTCAAAAATTGAAATGGACCTGACTTTTGACCAAGTGATCCCACTTCTGGGAATATATCCAAAAGAATTCCAAAACACTAATGCAAAACAGCATAAGCACCCTTATATTCATTGCAGTGTTATCTGCAATTGCCAAGATGTGGAAGCAGCCTGAGCATCCATCAATACATGAGTGGATAAAACAACTGTGGGACATTTGCAAAATGGAATACTACTTGGCCATAAAAAAGAAGAAAACTTTACCCTTTGCCACAGTATGGATGGACATGGAGAACATTATGCTAAGTGAAATAACCCAGTCAGAGAAAGATAAATACCATATGATTTCACTCATATATGGAATTTAATGAACAAACTGAACTAACAAGGAAAATGGGGACAGACTCATAGATGGAGAACAAATGACAGCTAGTGAGGAGGGATGAGGTTAGGGGGGTGGACAGATTGAACAAAAAGGAAAAAGGACTCATGGACATGGACAACAGTGTGGTGATCGCTGTGGGGGGGGCGGCAGATATAAGAGGAGTAAATGATCATGGAAAAACTACAATAAAAATTTTTTAAAGATTTTTGTTTTTATGGCTTAAACATATTCCACTTTTTGTTTTTAATATATTGTATTGATTATGCTATTACAGTTGTCCCATTTCTTTTCTCTGCTTTATTCCCCTCCACCCTGCACCCTACCTCCCACCAGCAATCTCCCACCTTAGTTCATGTCCATGGGTTGTACATATAAGTTATTTGGCTTCTCCATTTCATATACTATTCTTAATCTCCCCCTGTCTATTTTGTATCTGCCATTTATGCTTTGTATTCCCTGCACCTTTTTCCTCATTCTCCCACCTTCCCACTGATAACCTTCCCTGTGATCTCCATTTCTGTGATTCTGTTCCTGTTCTGGTTATTTGCTTAGTTTGTTTTTGTTTTTGTTTTTAACTTCTGTTGTTGATAGTTCTGAGTTTATTGTCATTTTACTGTTCATATTTTTTATCATCTTCCTTTTCTTAGATAAGCCCCTTTAACATTTCATATAAGGGCTTAGCAATGATGCAATCCTTTCACTTGACCTTATCTGGGAAGCACTTTATCTGCCCTTCCATTCTAAATGATAGCTTTGCTGGATAGAGTAATCTTGGATGTAGGTCCTTGCTTTTCATGACTTGGAATACTTCTTCCCAGCCCCATCTTGCCTGTAAGGTCTCTTGTGAGAAATCAGCTGATAGTCTTATGGGAACTCCTTTGTATGTAACCTTCTGCTTTTCTCTTGCTGCTTTTAAGATTTTCTCCTGATCTTCAATCTTGGGTAATGTAATTATGATGTGCCTTGGTGTGTGCTTGCTTGGGTTCAACTTCTTTGGGACTCTCTGAGCTTCCTGGACTTCCTAGGAGTCTATTTCTTTTGCCAGATTGGGGAAGTTCTCCTTTTTTTATGTTTTCAAATAAGTTTTCAATATCTTACTCTTCCTCTTCTCCTTCTGGCACCCCTATGATTCAGATGTTGGAGCATTTAAAGTTGTCCCAGAGGTTCCTAAGCCTCTTCTCATTTTTTTGAATTCTTGTTTCTTCATTCTTTTCTGGTTGAATGTTTCTTTTTCCTTCTGCTCCAAATCATTGATTGGAGTCCAGGATTCTTTCCCATCACTGTTGGTTCCCTGTAGATTTTCTTTTATTTCCTTTTGCATAGCCTTCATTTCTTCCTCTATTTTGTGACTATACTCAACCATTTCTGTGAGCATCCTGATTACTAGTGTTTTGAACTCTGCACCTGAGAGGTTGACTATCCCTTCATTGCTTAGTTCTACTTTTGGAGCTTTGATCTGTTCTCTCATTTGGGCCATATTTCTTTGTCTCAGCACACCTGTTATGTGGTAAGGTGCAGAGCCTTAAGTATTCACCAGGGTGGGGTAACCCACATCACTGTGTTGTGGTGCTCTATTTGGAGGAGGGGTCTGAGATGAAACAATGCCACTTGCTCAGTTCTTGGCAGGCTTTCAGTCACTTCCCCCACTGCCCACAAGCAAATTGGGCCCTTCTGGTGCTGATTCCCTGGTGGGTTGGTTTGTGTACATTCTAGGGCCCTGTGGTCTCTCCAACGAAACCTCTTATGAGGCTGGGAGTTTCTTCTACCGCCACCACAACCCCCATAGGTTTTTACAGCCAGAAATTTTGAGGTTTTATTTCCCCAAGCTGGAACCCTGGGTTGCATGGTCTGTCTCACTCCCTAGTTGTTCCTCCTAGTTTATCTGCACGAAAATGTAGGTCTGCCTCATCTGCCAGTTGCCACCTGGCCTGGTGAGTCAGCTGCTGCCTCGCCCGCCTTGGTCCTCCAGCTGCCATCTTGCCACTAGACCCCTCTGCCCTAGCTGACCATCTTGGCCCCTCCTACCAGTCTGGGTGAAATGTTTCTTCTTTAATTCCTTGGTTGTCAGACTCCCACACAGTTCCATTTTCTGGCAGTTTTGGTTATTTTTTGTTTTTAAATTTGTTGTCCTCTTTTTGGTTTGTGAGGAGGCAAAGTATATCTATCTATGCCTCCATTTTGGCCAGAAGTCCAGTCATATTCCATTTTTTATACAAGCTCTGTCTGGAAAAAAGTCCAGCCATTTTAATATGATGAGAACAGTTTACACAACATTATTGTAACCTGGCAGTCTTGGTGAAGGACTGGAATGCCCATGAGTGAACAATGACAACTTCACTGTACTGGTCAGTGGGAGTGATAGATGCCACTGAGTGAGCATGTGTGCTGTGTGGCCATCGCATTCAAAATGACTGAGTGAGGAGAGCAATGAATCTGCAACAAATTTTGCATTAAGCTTGAATTTTCTTCTGCAGAAACTATTCAGATGATTCAGAGGACCATAGCTATGGGCAACTGGTGATTGGCAGCTTCATCATGGCAATGCACCCACTCATGCATTGCATCTCATGCAGAGATATTTGGTAAAATCATCAAATCATGTAGGTGATTCAGACTCCCTACTGCCCATATTTGGTACCCTGTGACTTCTGGCTTTTCCCAAAACTAGAATCACCTTTGAAATGGAAGAGATTTCAGAACTTCGATGAGATTTAGGAAAATACGATGGGGCATCTGGTAGCAACTGGGAGCACTGTGTGAGGTCCTAAGGTGCCTACTTTGAAGGGGACTGAGGTATCATTGTTCTGTGTACAATGTTTCTTGTATGTTCTTCAATAAATGTATCTATTTTTTATATTACTTGGCTGGATACATTCACTTCTTTGTTATCAACTCATCTATTGGTGGACACTTATGTTACTTCCATATCTTGGCTAATGTAAATAATACTATAGAGAAGTACATGTCTTTTTGATTTAGTCTTTCGGGTTTCTTCAGATAAATGCCCAGAAGTGAAATTGCTAGGTCCTTCTTTGTCTCTATTATATAGCATTTGTTTCAAAGTCTATTCGTCTGGTATAATTATTGCTACCCAAGCTTTTGTTTGTTTATTTTTTTGTTTTCATTTATATAAAATATCTTTTTCCATCCCTTTACTTTCAGTCTGTGTGTGTTTTTTGATCTGGAGTCTTTTGTAAGGTTCTTGTTTCATAATCCATTCAGCCTCAATATGCCTTTTGTTTGGAGCATTTAATTCATTTGCATTTAAAGTAATTATTGATAGATATGAATTTATTGCCATTTTATTATTTATATTTTTATCTTTTTTTCTTATTCTTAAAGAACACGTTTTAACATTTCTTGTAATACTAGTTTGGTAGTGATGAATTCCTTTAGCTTTTTTTTTTTTTTTTTTGGTCTGGGAAGCCCTTTATCTGTCCTTCAATTTTAAATGATAGCTGTGCTGGGTAGAGTACTCTTGGTTGTAGGTCCTTACTTTTTATCACTTTAATATATCTTGCCAGTCCCTTCTGGCCTGCAGAGTTTCTATTGAGAAATCAGCTGACAGTTTTATGGGAGCTGCCTTGTGTATAACTAATTGCCTTTCTCTTGCTGCTTTTAATATTCTCTCTTTGTCTTTAAACTTTGGCATTTTAATTATGGCATATCTTGGTGTGGGCCTTATCTCTTCACATCCTGGATTTGTATGTCTACTTTCTTCAGCAGATTAGGAAAACTTTCCATCATTGTTGTCCACATAAGTTTTCAATTCCTTGCTCTCTTCTTCTCCTTCTGGCACCCCATGATACAATTGTTGGTATGTTTGAAGTTGTCTCAGAGTCTTTTTATACTATCCTTATTTTTTTTTTGCATTATATTTTTTATTTTTGTTGTTCTGATTAGATGTTTTTTGCTTCCTTATCTTATAAACCACTGGTTTGATCATCTGCTTCATCTACTCCACTGTTGATTCCTATAATGTATTATTCATCTCAGTTAATGTATTCTTTCTTTTTGACAGTTTTTTAACTATTTTTCATTATTGTTCTATTACAGTTGTCCCAGTTTATCCCCTGTTGCTCCCCGCAGCCCCACCAAACCCACCCTCACTTCCACATCCAATTCCAACTCTGTTGTCCATGTCCATGGGTCCTTTATACATGTTTCTTAACTAGACCCTTCCCTTTCTTTGCTTCCTAGCCTCCCTCCCCCATCTCTCTGGTCAGTGTCAGTCTGTTCCTTGTTTCCATGTCTCTGTTTCTATTTTGCTTGCTTGTTTCTTTTAGTCATTAGGTTCCTGTTATAGATGAGATCATACAGTATTTGTCTCTTGCCACCTGGCTTATTTGACTTAGCACAATACTCTCCAGTTCCATCCACACTATTGCAAAAGGTTAGAGTTCCTTCTTTCTTTCTGCTGTACAGTATTCCATTGTGTAAACGTACCACAATTCTTTGACCTACTCATTTCCTAATGGGCACTTAGGCTGTTTCCAGTACTTGGCTATTGCAAATTATACTGCTATGAACATTGGGGTGCATAGATCCTTTTGAATTGGTGTTTCAAGATTCTTAAGGTATATTCCCAGCAATTGAATTCCTGGATCAAAAGGTAGTTCCATTTTTAGTTTTTGAGGCGATTCCATACTGTCTTCCACAGTGGTTGCACCAGTCTGCATTCCCACCAACAGTGTACCAGTGTTCCCTTTTCTCCACATCCCCGCCAGCACTTGTTATTGATTTTTTAATGATGGCCATTCTGATTGGTGTGAAGTGGTATCTCATTGTGGTTTCAATTTGCATCTCTGATGGTTAGTGATGTTGAGCATCCTCTCACTTGTCTCCGGGTCTCTGTATGTCCTCCTTGGAGAAGTGTCTGTTCAGGTCCTTTGCCCATTTTTTAATTGGATTGTTTGTCTTCCTAGTGTTGAATCATATGAGTTCCTTACATATTTTAGAGATTAAACCCTTGTCTGAGGTGCCATTGGCAATAGGTTTTACCATATGGTTGCTTCCCTTTTCATTTTGATGATGTTGTCTCTAACCATCGAAAGCTTTTTAATTCGATCTAGTCCCATTTGCTTATTCTTTCCTTTATTTCCTATTCCGCAGGAGATATATCTGTGAAAATATTGCTTCATGCGATACTGAAATTCTACTGCCTATGTTTTACTCTAGGACTTTTATGTTGGCACAACTTATATTTAAGTCTTTTATCCACCTTGAGTTTATTCTGGTATATGGCATAAGTTGATGGTTTAGTTTCTTCTTCTTCTTCTTTTTTTTTTTGCATGTACCTTTCCAAATCTCCCAATACCACCCAATACCATTTATTGAAGGGTTATTTTTACTCCATTTTATGCTCCTGCCCCCTTTGTCAAATATTAATTGACCATAGAGACCTGGGTTTATTTCTGGGCTCTCTATTCAGTTCCATTGATCTATGTGTCTATTCTTATGCCAGTACAAGACTGATTACAGTGGCCTTGTAATATACTTTGATATCAGGGATTCTGATTCCTCCCACTTTGTTCCTCATTTTCAAAATTGCTGAGGCTATCCAGTCTAGGGCTGTTGTGTGCCAGGAGTTATTTGATTAACGCTTCAATTTCACTAGATGTTATCAGTATACTCAGGCTTTCTGCATCTTCAATTTTAAAAGATTATATGTTTCTAGAAATTTGTCCATTTCACCCAGGTTGTCAAATTTCTTGACATATAGTTGTTTGTAGTAGTTTCTCACAATACTTGGTATTTCTGTGGCATAAGTTGTAATTTCTCCTCTTTTGTCTCTTATTTTATTTATTTGGGCCCTCTCTCATTTTCTCCTGATGAATCTGGTTAAAGTCTTCTCGATTTTGTTTATCTTTTCCAAGAGCCAGCTTCTGTATTTATTGATCCTTTGTTCAGTCTCCATGTCATTTAATTCTGCTCTCATCTTATTTCCTTCCTTCTACTTGCTCTGGCTTTGTTTGTTGTTCCTCTAGTTCTTGTAGATGTGGGGTTAGGTTTTTTATTTGAGATTTTTCTTTTTTAGGTAGGCCTTTATTGCCATGAACTTGCCTCTCAGGACTGTGTTTTCTGTATCTCATAGGTTTTAAGCTGTTGTGTATTCATTTTCATTTTTTTCCAGAATTTTTTTTTCGTTCTTCCTTGATGTCATTGTTAATTCATTCATTATTTAATAGCATGTTGTTCAGTCTCCATGAATTTGAATTTGACTTTTTCTTGAGGTTGGTTTCTCATTGCAAGCTGTTGTGGTCCAAGAAGGTGCTTGATAAGATCAATTTTCTGAAATTGTTGAGGCTTGTTTTGTGTCCTACCATCTAGAACACAAAACAATGTGGTCTATCTTTGAAAATGATCCATGTGTATTTGAAAAGTATATATTTTGCTCCTTGGGGTGAGAGGTTCTGTATATGTCAATAAGTCCACTTGATCTAGAGTGTTGTTCAATACCACAACATCACTGTTGATTCTTCCCTTGGAAGATCTATCCATTGTTATCAATGAAATCTTAAAATCCCTCAGAGAGTGTGTTGCTGTTGATTTCTTTCTTGAAGTTCTCCAAGATTTTCCTTATATATTATGGTGTGCCTATATTGGGTGCATATATGTTTACAAGGCTTATCTCTTCTTGATGGATCATTCCCTTAAGCACTATGTAGTGTCCTTCTTTGTCTCTTTTTATGGCCTTTGTTTATGGCCTTTGAAATCTATTTTGTCTGATATAAGTATTGCTAACCCAGGCGATTTTTTTTTCATGTCTTATTGCTTGAAATATTTTTTTCCATCCCTTCACTTTCAGGCTGTGTAGATCTTTTGTTCTGAGGTGAGTCTCTTGTAGACAACATATGTGGATCATGTTATCTTATCCATTTGGCTACCCTATGACTTTTGAGTGAAGCATTTAATCCATTTACATTTAAGGTTATTATTGATAGGTACTTATTTATTGCCATTTTCTCCCTTTGTACCTGTGTTCCTCTCTCTGTTTTTCTTCTTCTTCTTAAAGCAGTCTCTTTAGCATCACTTGCAATGGTACTTTGGTGGATATGTATTCTTTTAGCCTTATTTTCTCTAGAAAACTTCTTATTTCACCTTCTATTTTAAATGAAGGCCTTCCTGGGTAGAGTAGTCTTGGTTGTGGGCCTCTGGTTGTCATTACTTGGAATATTTCTTGCCATTCCTTTCTGGCTTGGAGAATTTCCATTGAGAAGTCAGCTGCTAACCTTATTGGGGTTCCCTTGTATATTACTTCCTGCTTCTGCCTCGCTGCCTTTAGGATTCTCTCTTTGTCCTGGAATTTTGCCATTTTAATGATGATGTGTCTTGAAGTGGGCCTGTTAGGGTTCCTTTTGATTGGGACTCTCTGTATTTCCTGGATTTGTGTGGCTTTTTCTCTCATCAGATTAGGGAAGTTTTCTGTCATTACATTTTCAAACAGGTTTTCTACCCCTTGCTCCTCTTCTTCCCCTTCTGGTATCCCTATTTTATGGATATTATTGCATTTCATGTTGTTCTGCAGCTCCCTTATACCCTCTTTGTTCTTTTTTAGTCTTTTTTTGTTTCATTGCTCTGTTTGGGAATTATTTTCTCCTTTGTCCTCCAGCTCACTGATCTGAACCACTACTTCATATAGCTTGCTTTTAACTCCTTCTACTGTTTGCTCATTTCAGATATTGTATTCTTCATTTCCTCCTGGCTCTTATCAATAGTTTCTATGTCCTTTTTCATGCTTGTGTAGATTGCAGCAAGTTCCTTATAGCTTCCCTGGAGTTCTTTGTAGTTCTCACTGAGCTGCTTATGCATCATTATAACCATTATTTTGAACTCAGTGTCTGATATTTATCTTGCTTCAATTTCATCTAGCGGTATTTCTGGGTATTCCTCCTTTCCTTTTGATTGGTAGTTGTTTCTCTGTCTCCCCATTTTAGGTGACTGTTCTTGTTTGTTTCCATATATTAGATTGATCTGCTTTGATTCCCTGTCTTCATGTTGTTACCTTTTGTGGTAGGAGAACTGTGGGACTCAGTGGTGCAGTCTCCTTGATCTCCTGAGCTTGATGCGCTTGTGATGCCCTTTATGCAGTTTATGTGGGCTATCTGGTTGTAACTGGGTTTTGATGATCGTTATTGTTTGCTGGGTCATTCTTTTGTGCATCCTTCCCTCCAGTTGGCTGACTGAGAGTCACTCTGTTCACCACATCCTGTATACTGTTGCACAGGTACACTGTCTTCTCTTTCTGGGTCAGCCCCTGGTGATGTCAAATGGTGGCCCAGTCTGGCCCCACACAGCCTGTTCAAGACCACAAGCAATCTGTAGTCTGTGACCTTCTCCTTTAGATTTGGCTGAACTCCACTGTTCTGCCCTTCTGTCTTTCCATCATTTCTGGGCCCAAGAGTGGTTCATTTAATGAACCAGTGCCTTTTCCACCTGCCTCCAGTGGGGGCCTTTGGTGTGATTAGATGGGTGGGAACCCTGGATTACTCCCAGGGGGCACTATTCAGTCTTCAGGGAAGATGATGGGAGTGTTTCCCTGTCCCCTAGCTTCATGTTTCCCTGTCCCCTTAGTCTGTCCCAGATTCTTTCCAATAGTGCATGGTTTCTGGTGGATCAACTGACCATTTCCTGGAGTGGGCCAATCTGTCTAAAAGCAGCTCTTTTTTGCTTGGCACAGACAGCAATTCTGTCTAGATACTGGGACTGGGTGGGGCCTTGAATCCCCCTTCTTGAGCCTCTCTCTGTTCCTTCTGCTCCACTGGGTTTGGTGGATCAGGACCCAAGTGTAGCTCACAGTGTCTGGTGAAGGGCTCTTTCAGAGCTTTTTCTTCTTTCTTCGCGTAGAAATGCTCCCCACAGGGGACTCCTGAGCCTGGCCTTACTGATTTGCAGAGCCTATAATCCCACAGGTGGGGTTTGGGCTTGCCTGTCTGTGAGGAGATCTGGCTGGTTGCAACATATCTTAGGCATTCAGCTCCTGCCTTCTAGTCCCCATCCTGCCACTCTCTTGCAAGAGATTGATGCACATATTCTCCACTCTGAACAGCACCCCCTTGCTTGCCAGCCATGCTGGATTGGCTCCCACAGTCCATTCAGTGTGACTCTGTACCTATGAGCTTTTGGTTAGCAGAGCTACTCTGCCTGCACACATACATGGGAGCCCCAGGTCCCTGCCAATTCCCATGTCTTACCTCGGCTCCCCTTTTAAAAGAGCTTCAGTGTGGCCCATATGCTGCAGCACTAACCCCTGGAGGACTTGTTCTGCTTGCATTCGCCATCCCTAAAACTCACAGAGTCTCACTTTCAGAGCTGGCCACTCCCTTTTGGATCCTCAAACAGTTTTAGATAAAGTTTCTCTCTGGATCTTTCCTGGATGGCATTCGGAAGAGCCTTGCATCTGTACTATAACACAGGGCAGTGGCAGGGTGCTGTCCCCGCTCCCTACAGAGACCTTCAGCCTTAGACGGGCCTGCTCCCACAGTGATGTTTCTGGGGCCAGCACTTCCCCAGCCATCTCTCTTCATCCCGGTAAGTCATAGCTCCTGAGCCAAACTGTAGCCACCCTGACTCTGTGCAGCCAGAAGTGCTGTGCTGGGCAGCAGCTGCAGCAGTTGCTTCACTTGGAGAGCCCAGGCCACCAGTTCCCGGGTACCCTGCAGGCAAGCAGGTTCTAGTCCACTCCCTCACACTCCCTACTCTCATCTGCATGTGTGCTCACTCGCACATGCTCTCACTCATGCTCCAGTGGACTCTCAAGTCAACGGCTCTGTAGGGCTGCAAGACTTGTCGGAGTCTGGGAGCAAGTGGGCAGGACTTCTGGCTACTCTGTAGCCATCTTGGATCCCCTTTATTTCTGACAGGTTTTTTTTCATGTTTTCTATCTCCATTTATGTTTCTTATCTCTTTGTTTAAGTTCTCACTAGCTCCTCTACCCTTAAGTTCATTGAACATCTTGTAACCAGTGATTTGAACTCTATATCTGGTAGACTGCTTGTCTCCATTTTGTTTAGTTTTTTTTCTAGAGTTTTGTTCTGGTTTTTCATTTTAGACATGTTTCTTTGTCTTCTCATTTAGGCTGCTTCCCTTCATTTGTCTCTATGTATTAGACAGAGCTGCTGTGTCTCCTGGTCTTGGTACAGTGCCTTATGTAGTAGATGTCCTGTATAGCCTATTGGTGCAGCCTATCTGGTCATCAAAGCTAGGTGCTATAATTGTGCCCCTGTGTGGGCTGTGCACACCCTCCTGTTGTAGTTGAGCCATGATTGTTGTTGGGACATCAGTGGGATGTATTTACCCCCAGGCTGATTGGCTGCAAGGACTGGCTGCAACCACCACGGAGAATTAGCTGTGCAGGGGTCCACCTCATTGAGCAGGACTTACTTCAGTGGGGTTCTGGTGCCCACTTAGTCTGCCCGTTGAGTGTGTAGCTTGTGGAAGTGGTTGGGCGGTTCTTTGACATGGTCTGAAGCTGTCCACCAGGAGCCTGTGCTCTGGGGCCTCCCAGGAGTTTCAGGCCAAGGTCAGCGGCCACCTGTTCACTGCCCAGGGCCACCCAGCACAAGCTACAGAGAAATCTTCAGATGGCTTCTATTTGTTCCGGGCTTGGAAGTTCCCAGCAGAAGCCAAGCTGCAAACCAAGGCTGACTGTTGCTAGGGCCAGGCCTCACGCCACTTAGCCAGAAGTGCCAGGAATGCAAAGGTCAGATGCTCCTTGTTTGAGAGATTTTAGAAAAGTCTGAAGCATGAGCCAAGACAGGCCATTTGTATGGAAAAGCCACTGGAAATGACATGGGTGGAGCCTACAAGTTAGGTGGGGCAGAGTCTCGAGGAATCACTAGGCTGGGGCAAACAGTGTAAGCCAGGTTAACAGAGATGCAGATATGGCTCCTACCACTTTGAGGAAAGGACTCAGAAAAGGAACAATGGCCTCTACCAGCATTTCTGTCTGAAATCAAGCTATCCCTCTAGCTCTCACCCTAATGCTAGACAACTCAGTTCCTCTCTGTATATTCCTGGTGCCTTTCAAGCTTCTTCCCCAGCACTAGAGCTTGGAGCAAGTGAATCTGAGTAAATCCTTGTGCAGGCCCTTTAAGAGTAATGCCTGGGACTCCAGAAGCTTCCATCTCACTCAGCCACAATCTCACTGGTTTTACAGCCAGAAGATATGAGGGCTTCTCTTCTTGGCTGTGGAACTCTGGGCTGGGTGGCCTGGTCTGGGGTTGGAACCCCTCACTCCTCGGCTGGGGGGCCAGATCTTTGCAGCCAAGATATCCTTCCCAATATTTATCTACCACACATGTGTGTAAGACCAGCCCCTTTGGCATCTCCCTCACCCCCTACCAATCTGGACATAGCTTCTTCTTTCTATCATTAGTTGTAGGACTTTTGTTCAGCCAGATTTCAGATGGTTCTGAATAGTGGTTGTTCTGTAATTTAGCTGTAAGTTTGATGTGGTTGTGGGAGGATTTGAGTACCACATTCACCTACAACACCCTTAACCAGAACCCCTTTTTCCATATATTTTTAAAATTACAGTTTGAGGTTTTAACTGAGTTTGCATAACTGTATACCAGGAAAATCTACTCCTCCATTTATCATTCTCTAGCACTGAAAAATTAATCATACCCCTGCACTATTTTTCTTCTTTCTTCCCCTCACTTTCTGTTTTCAAACATCATCTCCTTATTTATCATCTTCAGTTAGAGCCAAAATAGGACTTGTTGGGACTATGGCAATGAGTCTTCTGCAAGACCCTGAAATCTTAGCAGATGGCAAATCTTCCAATACTAGAGATGAGCTTTGACAATAATGGAAACTTCCTGAGAAGAGTCTTTCACCCAGCCAGTCCTCCACCTGTTCCTCAAATGAGACTAATACCACACCCAAGATGTCGAGCTGGGGCAGGAGCAAATGGTTATATTCTGCAGGTTCAGTAATAGCCATGGCTATGTGTAGTCTACAAAATCAGTCTTGCTCCTAATCACTGGATTTCTTTCCACGTGTATCAAAGGGTTCCAGGTCTTTTTCTGAGTCCTTTGCTTTGGTGTGTGAAGTGGCCTTGCCCCTCACCAGCAACACAGGATTTACCCTGTGTCTCAGCAACTTTCAGCATGACCCCTTGGCCATTGCATTTCCCATAATGAGAACTGATTGCCAGTTTTATTTCTTGACAGAGTTCATTTCCCTCCCTACTGAAGAGGAGGCATCAAACCTTCTAATGAGACCAGTAAAGTAAAAGAAAATGAGAGAACTAAAAAGAAGGAAGGAAGATAAGAAGAAAAGGAAAGGTTTGAAAAAAGACATAATACATGTGCCCTTAAAAAAAAGGTGGTAAGCCACCTTGCAAGACATACTTTTATCAGCCTGTTCATGAAACCGATGTGCCCCTAAATCTACCAACTCAAGTGTGCACGAGTGGTAACTCTATTTTTAAACAATTTAATAAAATTTCTCTTCCCAAGAATAAGACATAAAGTTAATTTCCATCAATTTGGGGCCTCCCCCTCCCCGCCCCCCGCCAGGTTTACATCAGAGTTCTCTGAGGTTCAGGGTATTCAGACTCTGAGGATGGTCCATCTGGTGCCTGAGCCCAGCGAATCTTGACCAGGGTGTGCATCTGCTGAGGCCTCCACTTCAGGTCTGGCTCACCTTTCTGTGGAGTTCACTTTCTCCTGTCCAAAAGGCAGTTTATAGTACTGTGTCTTCCTCTGCTAAATCACACCATCTCTGGGGCATGAAATAACTATGCCACTTCCTAGCCAGGCTGGAGCACAGTGAGGCTGTCTAATCGAGCCAAGAAATCACTCTTCTCCTTGTGACCTTGTCCTCCCCAGAACCTTACCCCAGAGAAGGCACAGGACTCCACTGCCCTCTGACCCACAGCTTCTGCTCCACTCCTCATCTCCTGGTATAGCATTGTCCTTAAG
Source organism: Micronycteris hirsuta (assembly GCA_004026765.1). Taxonomy (NCBI): domain Eukaryota; kingdom Metazoa; phylum Chordata; class Mammalia; order Chiroptera; family Phyllostomidae; genus Micronycteris; species Micronycteris hirsuta. Next base: position 83,738 of record PVJI01002052.1, read on the forward strand.
GTAGACACAGAGAAGACAACAGAAAGATGGAATTGAAGGAGAAAAACCTGAACAGTTGGCAGTCCTTCCTGTCATCGTTAGCAGAACATGTGCTAACAGAGAAATTGCCTAATTTACAAACTGCATTGCATAAGAAAGATTTAGGAAAACTCTTCTACCCAGCGTAAAATTTCATGTGGGTCAATCGTCTTTGTAATTATATACTCAAGAATCAATTTAAAATAACATGAGTGGGTCAAAGTTTGGAAATAAATGGGAGAAATAGAAACTCATTAAGGACAGAGTTGTTAAGGAAAGAAAACTAGAGAGAAATAGAGCTGAGAGAGATCCAAAGAATCCCAGTAGGGGGAAAATGCCCCACTCTCCAACAAGGGCAAATTGGCTAAAATCATGCACAGAGGATTAGTCCACTGGCTTCCTTCTGGATTGCTAAACCTCAGAGATTTGTGTGGGTTTTCTTCCGCTCTGCTCTTGCCAAGCTTGGTAGAAGAAAATAATGAGCCACAGGAATTAAACATATCAGAAAGAGTAATTTGCTAAATGCTGTTAATGCTTTTGGAAACATAGTGAGAAGGGCGATGGGTAATCTCACCAGAATATTTCTGGTGCATTTCACTCACTAAAAAATATGAGGAGGAGTTATGCCCTGGCTGGCGTAGCTCAGTGGATTGAGCGCGGGCTGCAAACCAAAGGGTTCCAGGTTTGATTCCCAGTCAGGGCACATGCTGGGTTGCGGGCCAGGTCCCCTGTGGGGGCCACGTGAGAGGCAACCACACATTGATGTTTCTCTCTCTCTCTCTCTCTTTCTCTCTTCCCCTCTCTAAAAATAAATAAATAAATAAAATCTTAAGAATATGAGGAGGAATTAAACATAACACCTATCTCATACTTAGCAGACTTTTGAGACAAATAACATAAACTTGGTACAAAATATCAGCGACGTTTTCACTGCTGAAAGCAAAAACTGGCTGGAGAGTCATTCTGCCAACTGTTTGCCCCACCGTGTGGCTATCATAAAACTGGTTCTCACACACAACTGCACACACACAGATAACTCTGACAGAAGACTGCCAAAGTCTTAGAGGCTCTGGCTTGCCCCTGGTTAAATAATTACTTCTCTTTGTTCATTGGTCATTTCAGAGTTTGATCCAATTACTGCCTAATTTCGGCTCTCATTCAGGAAATTTTCAATGCCATATAATCTCAGACTGACAGGTTTTAGGACTATACTGCTCTGCAAAGCGCTAACAGGTCTTTAATTCTTTTCAAGCCAACTATTTTCTGATTAAAAACTTTTGAATTTCTGGTTAAATACTCAAGAAGTATCTTTAGAGAAAGAGTGCGTAATGCATCCGGTGCCATTACTGTGGCTGCAGATTAGCTCATTGTCAGCAGAGCTCCTTAGGGCTCAGAAGCCTTTTTTAATTTTCTATACAAATGCTCAAGAACTACGTTTGCACACAGTTCATTTGCATTTTGATGGGGATGAACCCATTTTGTATGCCAGGGAGTTGTCTATGGTTTTGCAGAGGATACTTTTTTTTTTAAATGCATTTAACATAATGAAGGCTAGATGGCTAGATACTAAAATATAGAAGCTAGTGAAAAATATCTGAAAATGCATTTCATCTAGATATATTAAGCTGAGAACTATTTTATGTTTCTCCTTGAAAACTCAAGTTGATGCAATTTGGACAGATTTTATATTTATGTAAGTGTGTGCGTGTCCACACATGCACATGTAGGAAACATACTTGATTGGTTATTTCATAAAAAAATGGCTGTCTGTAAAATTCAATAAAAATTAATGAAGATATACAGAGTAAGAAAGAAGAAATACTAACATTGCCAGAATTCTACAATTGCTGTAGAACCCCCTTCAAAGACGATATTTAAAATTAACCACAAAACATTATAAGCAGAGATAACAGAGGAAGACAGCTGGATTCTTTTCCAAAAGGAATGGGGGGGAAGAACTGGGGAGTGTGATCATGGTCCTCTGTTGTAAAGGAGCTAGGACATTTTTACTAGCATTCCAGTATTAAACATAAGCAATAACTCATTCAGTTTGTAAGTATATATTAAGTCCCCATCCATACAAAGCACTGTCAAGTCACTATAAGAATTCAGGATAAATAAGACACACAGTCCCTGCTCTAAATGTATAAATAATGGAAATTCACCATAAAGAATTGCAAATACTTTTCTTAGCTTATGTTTCTTCTTTTGTTTTGATCTGTGGTTTTTTTGTTTGTTTGTTTCTTAGCTAAAGTTTCCTATAGGAGAATATCTGAGTTGTGGTGCCTCATTACTCAAAGTGGGATCTGCGGATCAGCAGCAAAAGCCTCACCTGAAATTTGTTACAACGCAGCCCCAGCCCTAGCTCATCAAAATCTGCACTTGAACCAGATTTTAGGCGCTGTGCCTGCCCAGTAAAGTCTAAGAAGCACTGGCCTGGTGCCCTGTTTGCTCACATTTTAAATTCTGCAAAGCTCTATTTTGAAGCAATTAATTTCCAAATTATATCCTTTAAAAAAAACACTTTGATTATGCTCTTCTTTGCTCAAAATCCTTAAATAGTTCCCCAACACTCTGACCTTGGCCTTCATGGCACCCCACAGTCTGACCCCTGCCTGTCTTCACTTCTGACAGATGACACCCACATACACACGCTCCCCTCAGGAAACTGGTATCAGCATATCAGATGCTCCTTGCCTCTGTTTGTACCTGGCATCTTTATTTATTAAATCACCTCTGCCTCAAACAATACTTCCTAATTTTGGCAACCCATAAGAAACCCTTGGGAAGGATTTTAAAATTCTGATACTTAGGCTTCACCCCAAACCAAATTAATAAAAATATCTAGAGGTGCAGCTCACGGCCCACACATGACTATTTCAAAGTTTCCCAGGGTGATCCAAAAATGCAACCAAGATTGCATGTGAACCACTGGCCTAGAAAATCTTTCCTCCTCTCCACCCATGTTCTGAATCCCACCCTTTCTTCAATGAGGAGATCAAATGCCTCATGTGCAGCCCCTTGATTTCTCCAGCCTGTTGGGATCTCTCCCAACTCACAGACACTTTCCCTCCGTGCCTTCTCTTTGTGAACTGAAACATAGCAAGTACACACAGGTGTCTGCACATACTAGATGCTCAATGCTCCTTTTAAATTAAAAGGTTTTTCAATCTACCTCTGCCACTGAATGCCTGGAGAAAGACTCAAGGCAAAAATGTGACTGCCGGGTCCTATAAATGACAAACTTGCACAATACAACATCACATAGCAGGGAGTGGAGAACACACAGGAATGTGACAGTTGAGAAGAGATAAGGGAGAAGGTGGACACTTTTAGGGAACTGTTCCACGAGTTGTGGGACCTGAAGCTTCGCTTTCACTCTTTATAAAAACCTCAGTGGAAAGTGAGTCGGCAAGCAGGCCCCACATGCGTGGACAGGTTTTCCCGGTGGGTAAATCAGACCTACATTTTTCCTAGACTTAAGGCTTGCTCTTGCTATAAAACTCTTATCCTGGACTAAAAAAGCAAATGCTGATTGCATATCTTCAAAGCGGTTTCCTGAAAGACTGTGATAAACCCCTCAAGTCCAGCCCAACCTCTTTTGCCTTTACATTTGCAAATATCCTTCTTTGATGTCCTCTCCTTTGTTGTCTATCACCTGATGAGGACCTGTGCATAGTAAATGAAAACCACCCTCAATGTAATGTGCCCAGAAAGACAATAAAGGCCTGTCAAGGCAGGGGTCGGCACTCTCTCTCCTCTGGAGAGAGTGGCTGCGGCACTCTAAGCCACTCCCAGGCCCCCACTCTCTGGCTCTCTCCCAGACTCAGAGTGGGATCATGTAGTCCCCCAGGTTTTCTCCCCACAGGATTCACGTGTGGAATTATTTACAAATCGGCCACAGCATATGGATTCTGCAGGACAGGATACAACACAGACACTGGAGCCAGGAGGGCTCTTCCCCATCTCCCTCCTACTTAGATCAGGTAATGACAGAGTCACCATGCAATGTAGTTGTCAAAGTCAAGAAGACCCTTATTCTTCACTCATATTTTCTTTATTATCTGTCTCTCTCTGCTTTGTAAGGTCAAGGAGGGCAGAGAATTTTATCTGTTTTATTTACTCATGTAATTCCCCATTGTCTGGAAGAGTATGTGGCATTTTATTTGTCAACTTGGCTGGCCATGGGTGCCGAGATATTTGCTTAGATGCTATTCTGATTGTATCTGTGAGGGCATTTCTGGATGAGAATAACATTTGAACCAGTAGATTGAGTAAAGCAAATTTCTCTCCCCAATGTGAGTGGTGTGAATAAAACAAGAAAGCTAAGTGAGGGACAATTTGCTCTATATGCCTGACTGTCTTCATAGGCACTGGTCTTCTGCCTTCGGACTCTGACTTGAACTAGAACTTACACCGTCAGCTCTCCTGGTTCTCAGGCCTTCAGACTCACATAAGAACTATACAGTTGGCTCTCCTGGGTCTCTATCTTTCCAATTTCAGATCTTGTGACTTCACAGCTTCCATAATTGTCACGGATTTTGACTCGCAAAATCCGTGGGGGGACCGCCCCAATCGCGTGAATCAATCTTACCCAGAGACACGCTTGGAGATGAGAATCCGGCAGCCACGGGTCTTTTCCATCACTTCCATTTCAGGAAAAAGACCTCGTGGGTTGCTTAGCCGGGGCTTTTATTAGAGGCATTAAGACACATTTACATTGGATTGATTATTCATGGGATTAAGCAGAACAGGGGTAAGATTACTCACAGCAGGGCATCAGGATGTAAATTCAGGTCCGGTGGCAGGCAGGACCAGGTTAAAGTAATATGCAGGGGTCAGCAAGCCAGAACTTTATAAGATACATCTTTGCCAAATTCCTATTAGAGAATTCCCATTCTACAGACATGATCCACACTTGCTCACACGGGAATCACACGGAGCTGTGCTCAAAACGTGTAAATTCCAGACCATGCGTGTTAACATGCATGTGGAAATCACTGCCACACATAATCATATGAGTCAATTCTTTATAATACATCTTTTTATGTATATGATGTATACACATATGCACACGTATCCTTTTGGCTCTTTCTCCAAAAAACCCTAATACAGTTTTTGGCACTAAGGTAGTACTGGAGGAATGTTAAAGATGAGTTTCATGAATTGGTCTAGGGTTATCTGGTCAGATTTTAAAATGTTAATGGTGTTATTCCTAGTAGTAAAGAAAGAACTAATATTCATAGTGTGTCAACCGTCTATAGATATACAGAAAATACCCGCATTAATTACTCTTAATCAATCACTATAATAAACAAGGAGCTAGGAGACTTTGTGTACTACACTTTTGAACTGTTTTGGAAGACTAACAAATATGATGTCAGTTGTCTGGTTCTCCTAATGTCGTTAGACAAAATGGTGGAAGAAAAGAATGAGCTCAGAGATTCGAATTCCCAGCTCCAGCGCTACATAAATGACCGAACAGCGTCTATGTGCACCCCAAAGAAGAGCCTTATCTCCTACAACCACGAGTCTGAAGTTGCGGCTAATACAACGCAGAACCTCATCCTGCAAGGGCTGAGTAGCACTGCAAGTACAACTCCCAGCCTTGCATGGTACCTATGGTTAAAGCCAGGGCATTGACTGGAAAAGAATGGGATCTTATAATTGGGGGTGGAGGCATATGGGAATATCCTGATAAAACTGGGGACATTGAGCCCTAAATTCTGATGGGTCTTCTTTGCAGTTGGAAGTGGTTTGCTCACCCTCAGGAGAAGCAGCCTCTGTACACTCAGTGGTAGTGGCTTCTCCACTCACAGTTATATGCACCAGTATTTCTACAAGAGCCTGAGGGGAGTGAGCCTGGATTGACTGTGGACACTGTGAGGCCTCCTTCGAGGCAGCCGCCCCGTAAGACAGTGCTGACTCTCCTCGGAGCCACCCCCATCACACGTCTTTTCTTCTAGTCCCAAAACAGACGCAAGTCGCAGCAGTTTCCTAAAAGTGAGGTCCATTACACTGTAAGAGAATCAGCTACTTGAGTTTTTTGGTTTATGCAGACAGAAATCCAGGGAATATGTGGAGGATGGATACCAATGTTGTAAGGTAATGGTGGAATGAGCATAAAGTTGTTCAGCCAGGCTGAGTTTACTGATATGGACTCACTAAGCAGAGATTCTGCATTGAATGTTGCACTGTGAGAAGTGTAGAGGGCTCTAACATTCTGTTTGGTTGGTTGGCTGAAACATGAACCAAAAGGTGGCAGCCCGCACTAAGCACATTAGAAATACCAGACCTGCCTTGATTTATTTATTATTTTTTTAAAGATTTTATTTTTATTTATTTTTAGAGACAGGGGAAGGGAGGGAGAAAGAGAAGGAGAGAAACAGCAATGTATGGTTGCCTCTCACGTGGCCCTCACAGGGACCTAGCCCGCAAACCAGGCATGTGCCCTGACTGGGAATCGAACCGGGAGCGCTTGGTTCCCAGCCCGCACTCAATCCACTGAGCTACACTAGCCAGGGCAAGACCTGCCTTCATTTAATGTAGAGAAAGGGATTCAGAGGCTTGGAGCAAATTTTCCATTTAAGACCTACTCACCCCACTGGCGACCTTTGCTGACATACCTTTCACCACTGTTATGAGAAATAAATGTGTGACCAGAGCAACAGCATCCTCGAAGCGATTGACGGGCTCCTGAGTTGGTGGGGTCTAAGCGGCAGCACTCAATCCCAAAGGCAAGGTAGACGTGGTTGCTGTAAGGGACAGCAGTGTCAAAGCAGCAATCGGAACCATGTGACTTGGAGGAATGTGGCGCTGGCTGGTCGACCATGGTGTCCCTAGAAGTGAAACAGATAGGAAGCCTACTAAATTCTTACTCAATTTGTATAAGCAAACTGACGCCAGTGGACAAAAGTCTCATGTAAATCATAAAACTGGTGTCATAGTCCCTCTGTTAATTCCCAGCTTTGAGCCCGTTTATAGATCCAGAACCCTTGGAAAGAAAGGAGGCTTGAACCCTGGTATGCATGCAGCTACTAATCTAGTGAACGCTTTTTTCTCTGTGCCTGTTAGTCAAGACCACCAGAAGCTGCTTGTTTTCAGCTCGTGCTATAACTGCACTGTCCCGCATCAGAGGTAGATCAACTCCCCAGCCCCATGTCATAACTTAGATTGCCTTTTCCTTCCATACCATATCACACTGGTTCATTACATTGATGATATTGCACTGATTTGTCCTAGTGAGCAGGAAGTAGCAACTACTTATTGGCAAGACATACGTGTTCCAGAGGGTGGGAAATATATCCAACAATTCAAGGGCCTTCTATCACAGTAAAATTTCTGGGGGTACAAGAGTGTGGGGTACGTTGAGATATCCTTTCTAAGGTGAAGCATGAGTTCGTGCTCCTGCAGCCAGAAAAGAGACAACGTGCCTGGTAGACCTCTTTTCAAAGGCAGCCTATCCCCCCTTGGAGCTAATGTCCTTAACAGCCATTGGCCTCACTTCCCAGTTTCCATTGGCCTCCCTTACCACACTCCTGGCAAAATGACTGGGGTAGGCAAGAAGTCTTAGATAGCAGGTATTGGAAGGATTCGTTTTTCTAGCTCCAAGACTTCCTGTACTCTGTAACAAATCTCTGTAGAACTCAATACAAAAAAAAAAAAAAAAATCAGGTTCATTTGGAGGTAATACAAGTGGAATTGAAGGGTCGATGATATGTTCTATAACAATGTATCACTGGGACAGCTTCACGTAGTCAAGAAAACCCATTGTAATATCAAACACCCAAACTGAAAATCGCATCACAGAGGGAATTCGCCTGAGCAATACACAATGAAGTTACCGATCACCAGCAGCAAGTATAGCCACGCACTTTCAAAGACAAAATGGTATCAACAAAGCTTGTACAAAACAGTGATGAGCAGCAGGATGCTAGATAATAAATTCTAAATAAATAAATGATAGTGAACTACTGTTTGGCAACAGGATTATCAAAGCCAGTATCAACTCTTTGAGGCATGAGTAGTCAAGGCCTAATGATTGGCATGACTTAAACCAAACTAGCTCTCCCTTTGCATGACCTGTGGGCCATCCATTAGCGTTTGCAGCTCCAAGGCTTTGAAAGGAGGATTTGTCTGACTAGGAAGTGCACACCTGTCGGTGGGGGACATAAGCTGACGGGGCAATGACTCTAAGAGTCAGCTGGCAGTTTGAAGGTTTTATTTACCTTTTAATACATATTATGAAACATTGGTCTAGCAGCAACTTCTCCAATTCATTTAGGATCACTTGAACAACACCCAGCTTACCTATTTTTCTTAGTGCAACTTAATTTCAATTATATATGTAGGTTATAAGCTTTCACAGTTAAGAGGACATTAAGATTGAGACCATCCCTGTTTTTTTAAATTTCTTCCTTAATTAATATTTTATGGATATTACTAGTATATCCCGTTTGCAAAAGTATACTCTGTGAATTTAATGTGAAGTATTAGAAAAGGTAACACCACCCATATTCCTAAATCAAAAACCAGTAAGAGGATGGAATGAGTTGTCCTAGGTAAAACTTCAGAGAAAACTAAAATGAACCATGTCACCTACTGAATTCAATAAAAAGGAAAAAAGAAAAATTATCTGTAGACAAAATATACAGATTAAAAATCAAACTGCATATAAAATAATTTTTTTCTTTTTCCATGTAGATCATTTTATTTTATTTTTTGTAATTGAACAACAATAAAGTAATTTAAAAAACTTTTTAAATCATATAAAATAATTTTTTTAAAACTAAAATGAGTTAATTTTTCAAAGATTTTATTTATTTTTATTTATTTATTTTCCCCTCTCCAAGGAGCTTCTGATGTTTACTGGATTTATCATCCTCCACAATAAAACTTTATATTTCAGGTCAGAAGCTCCAAATCTGCTATATTTTATGTGTCTCTGGTTGATATTTTTATTTTACTGAATTATACTGCTCTGAATAGCAGGGCTCACTTTCTTACACACATTTTGTTCATCACCCCTAACGCATCGTGCCTCACACAATGACTTAAACATAATAGGCAAGGAGATGTTGGACAAATGAATTAAAATAAATCAAATAACCTAAGTCATCCCGGCTTCCTCTCCCCATACTTTAAGCCCATCATTTTACACATTAGGAGATTGAGACTTTGAGGAAGTAATTTAATTGTTTAGATCGACAGAGCCAATTACTGGCAAAGTCTCCCAACTATGCTGCCTTCCTTGTGCTGCTATTTCTGGAAGAGAACATTGTAAAAGAAATACACTAAGAGAAAAAAGCTTATTGAGACTGAAAGTTGTAAGTAATGTACTACAAGGGAAAAGTCAAGCTGTTACAAATGTAGCAGCAACATTGTAATTTGGTCAAGGCCTAGAAATAGACGAGCTGCTACAGCTCTTAATGCCCGTCCCCAGTTTCAATTTCTCACAGAGTTAGCACCTACTTCCTGCTTATTATATTTCCCAGGCCCTGTGGTGCCACTTAAGTGCTTTACATAGATTATTTCATTAACTTTTCAAAGCATTACTGCAGAATGGACATCACTATCCACATTCTTCTGGGTGAAAAAACAAAGGCTCCCAACAACGGTGGAATGACTTACTCAAGATCACAAAGCCTGGAGTTAAACCAAGGTCTTTCAATCCAAAGACCATTCCCTGCCATCACACATTTTTTCTTCTTGCCTATCAAAATCAAGGAAAGTATTTTAAAGATTTTCCAGGGCCATTTGACCTTCGCTGCTAAGTATGAAATTTTATCACTGAAAAGATGGCTATATGTTGCCTTTCACATGGCGGCAGTTCCTCCTGAAGCTTCTTCTGCACTAGAAAGGAGAAGCTAGGAAAGGCACCCTCTGATTCCACTTTCTCACCTGGTCTGGGTTACCGCGGCCAGTGTGGAGCCTTTGATGTGAGAGCGGGAAGGCTATGGGGAGAAGCTATTATTTCCTGGAGACAGCTACAGGCAGGCTCATGTGAGGCCGGGATGTCCAGGGTTCCAGGCTGTGGAAGGCAGCTGAGATAGTGGGCATCGCTCCCTGGAGACTACTTGCCTCAGTGCTAAAGGCTAAATAGTTAAGAGCCTTTTAGAGTCCTTCTGGTTTACAGAAGCTTCCAGAAAGCACCTGGAAAATCACCACTCACTACATCATTGATGGTGACTTCCTGGATCTTTGCCTCCCTAGTCTTTCCAACTGCCTATAAACATGCAATTCCCTAGGTTAAAGACTCCGTACTTGGAATACCCAGGTAATTTCTATTTTCCTGACCGAACTCTGACTAATACAAATACCTAGGTCAATTTCAAAATTCCAAGTCAAAATAAAATAAACATAATAAACTTACAACTTGCTTATCAAAACACTAACGTTTTGACTTCTCCTTCCCTACAACAGAGCATCCAAAATTTTGTATGTAAGACTTTTCTCTCTCTCTACAAATTTCAGTCATTCTTTGCAGATCCTGATATGAATTGGCTCAATGAAACTGTAGCCTCTCCCTTTGGATATTTTTTAGATTAAGACGACCATCTGTTTTGATATTTCAGGGTATTCTGTCCTCTGTCCCCTCAATCCAGACCTGTAAGAAGAGTTTGTTAAATTGTCTACTAATATCACCGTTTGATAATTTCCTCTGGCTAGTGACATAAAAACAACAATGCCACAGAATAATGGATTAAAAATTATGAGATGTCAGAATAGCCATCATTAATAAATCAACAAACAACAAGTGCTAGCGAGGATGTGGAGAAAAGGGAACCCTAGTGCACTGTTGGTGGGAATGCAGACTGGTGCAGCCACTGTGGAAAACAGTATGGAATTTCCTTAAAAAACTCAAAATGGAACTGCCTTTTGACCCAGTGACTCCACTGCTGGGAATTTACCCTAAGAATCCTGAATCACAAATTCAAAAAATTTATGCACCTCCATATTCATAGTAGCACTATTTACAAAAACCAAGTGCTGGAAAGAGCCTAAGTACCCATCAGTAGATGAGAGGATCAAAAAACTGTGGTACATTTACACAATGGAATTCTATGCAGCAGAAAGAAAGAAGGGGCTCCTACCCTTTGCAACAGCATGGATGGAACTGGAGAGCATTATGCTAAGTGACATAAGCCAGAAAGTAAAAGACAAATACCATATGATCTCACCTGTAACAGGAATCTAATGAACAAAATAAACTAATGAAATAGAATCAATACATGAAAACATGGAACAGACTGAAAATGACCAGGGGGGAGGGGAGAGAAATAATGGTGGAAAGAAGGGGAAGAGACTAGACGAAGAACAAGTATGAATGACCCACGGACATGGACAACAGGGTGGGGATTGACTTGCGGGGGTGTGGCGAGGCAGAGGAGGGTAAGGGGGGAAAAACTGGGACAACTGTAATAGAATAACAATGAAAATGATTTAAAAAATTATGAATATATGTACAAAATATATAGTATCTATATATTTTAATTGCTAAGAATGTTCCCCAGGGAAGACATCTGTTATGCCAATATAAAACATTTTAAATGAACACAATCTGGCTGTTTTGAATTTAGAATTGCAACTGCCAAATTTGCAACTTGATGGTGAACGGCCTCTGAATTCTTAATTATTCCTATTTTCTTCCAAGGCCACTAGATGGTGGTTCTGTTGTGGAAACCCTCAGAGTCATGGGAACTTTCTCCATCTCTATTACACCATTATTGGAGCACATACCGTGAAGAAAAAAATCTAATTCGAAGAGAAATAAAGACACATTTTTTAAAAGCTACAGAGAACACGTTATTTGGAAACTTCTATTGCTTCCACTGCTGGATGCCTTCAGGATCCTGGGCTTATTTATATATCATATCCCCAAACCCTTTGGGATGTACAAAACTAAAAATTTACATTGAGTGGCTTTTTCAGTAAAGTACGAATCCACGTCTCTCTCATAGACTGCACTTGATAAGTTACTATATGCTGGAGTTGAGGGAGATAAAATTAAAAGTCTACTGTGACTTTTAGGATTTGAATGATTAACGGTGTCATTAGGCAAGATAGAAAGCAAAGAAAGAGAAGCTGGGGAGAGGAAAATACTGAGCTAATGTACGATATGGCACATCTAAGGGGCCAGTGGGACTCGTTCAGAGACTGCCAGGAAATGATGCCAGAGAAAAGTAAGTAAAAGCCAAAACATGAAAAAATTATGCAATACACTAAGGAATTTAAGTTTTATTCGGTGGCTATCAGGGAGCCATTGAAGATGGCTAAGGAGAGTAACCTGATCAGACTTGAGTTTTAGAAAGTTCACGTGGGTGCCACAAAGGAAAACATAATGAAGGGAGAGAGGAATAAAGATTTCACAATCCACTACAGTTTCTCCAAAGCTGTACTTACTGATGCTTTTCCTTTTGCTCATCCCCCACATCTTGACATTACTGTAGCACTCTGGTCTCACAGCTCCTGCCTTGCATATGACTTTTACTGATCCTTAGGTTTTGTACAACTGAGATTGCAATAGTTAATGTGAAAAATAGCTAAGGTCGTGGAAGAAGAGTAGCAGATGATTTAATGCCTGTTTCTCTAAGTTGAGTTAGCTCTGTAACACTCAGGGGTCTGCAAGAAACAGATGGCATACTCAGAATGCTTAAATGAAGAGATTTCCAATGAAGGGACTGTTACAGAGGCGAGGGCGTGTTTAAGAAAACAAATAAACGGATGGCGAAGCAACAAGGAGCTAGCAACAGCGAGAAGCAGCAAACCGTGTAATGGTAGCCCACTGAAAATGGAAGCCACAGAAGAGAGGCCACCAGCAAAGGCTACAGCCACACAGGAGCATGGTCATGGCCACAGCTGCTGGCAGACAGGGAGGGGATAGGGGCAAAAGATGCCCTGACCTGTCCTCTCCTATCCCTTGCTCTCTAACCAGTGCCTCCGAGTGACCAAATGGTCAGCAAGCCATGTGATACAGACACAGAGGTCAGCCTCCCAGAGCACAGAGCAAGACAGGAATGACCAGGGAATAGATCGGGGCCAGGTGGGGGTGATGGAAAATGAAGCATAAGCAGCCCAAGTGCATTCGCTATAGGTACATGGAGGAATGATGTCAGTTTAACAATGAAGCCACATTTGTACAGACACAATTTTTCCCAACACAGTTAGTTACGTTTTCCACCATCCAGTATTAGAAGTTAAATATACAAATAATATGAAGTGGTTAAACCCATAGGCATAAGAGAATTTATTTGTTCAGAGAGAAATTTTCTGGGATCAGTACTCAATGCCAGTACTTAATGGATGGGCATGAGGATGGGAACCCATCATGGGGACTTAGGTGAAACAGAGATCAGGTGATCCAAAGCCAAATAAGAGAAGGGTTTTAGACACAGCGAGGTAGCTCTGGCACATGTAGCTTTAACTTTCTTTTTTTTTTATTTATTTATTTTTAGAGAGAGGAGAAGGGAGGGAGAAAGAGCAATGTGTGGTTGCCTCTCACATGGCCCTCACTGGGGACCTGGCCTGCAACCCAGGCATGTGCCCCGGCTGGGAATCGAACCGGGACCTTTTGGTTCCCAGCCCGTGCTCAATCCACTGAGCCAGACCAGCCAGACAGCTTTAACTTTCTTAATTCTAGTTATTTGAGTAACCCCAAAGTCCATGACTAGTAACTATTTTAAATCTTAGTGAGGGCACAAACCTGAGTTCTCAGCTACTGAGAAGAGCACGTCACTTAGCAGGAGCATCTCCCTCCCTAAGCGCCTTTCCTTTCCTCTACTTATCAAAGATCGTTAACTCTGATTAAGAATCTGAATCAGCAAAATTCTTTAGCTGCGATCTATTGCAAGTTATGTTGACATTACAGGCTACAGTGATATTCAGGAGTCAAGGGCACATAATATTCTAGGGACATGTTTTGCCGCTGTCAAGGATCTACTATACCATAGAGGCAAAATGAACGCTAAAACTTTATCTGCTATATTTGGCAATTAAAAGTCATTGGAGACTTTGGTATAAAATTTTCTGAAATATTGGAGCGGAGGCCAATGGAAGGTGAGCTGGGCAGATGAGGAGCAGAAGCTCCACTGTAGATGGTGATGGAACGAAGGGGAGATGAAGAAGTCAGGCTGGGAATGTAAGGGACCTTTTCAGACAGTCATGCTACAAACAGGAGTAACTGGGCTGTCACTTCTCGGTACAAAAGGCTTCACCAGAGTCTGACTAATGAGGTTAGAAAATGTGTAGGAAGAAAGCATCTTACCAGAGACATCTCCCTCGTAAATCTTGATAATTGACCTTGATAATTAGAGAATCAGAAAACTAACACGTGAGGGGTCAATAGTGCTTTTGCCCAGAGGTCACCTCCATGTGAGTGTGAACCCTGTCTGCTTTTGTTAACTACTGCATCTCCAGAGCCTAGCCCAGCTCCTGGAGAACGGGCACTTTATTCTCTTGTTCAATGTGAGAAAAACGCAGTATGAGCTAAGGCAGGGCCCAGGTCATTTCATAAAGAGTCCCAGACATGAGTTAGTTGGCCCATGGCAGAGGGAAAGCTGAAGCCCAGCTGGCTACAGAGTCAGATTTGGTCATCGCTATGATCTAATCACCTTGAATGAGAGCAGGAACAATACAGCATAGCCAGGGGCCTCTAAATGGATTAGTTTTCCCCATATCACTGTCATATTTATACTAGGTCATGGAATACCACCAAACTAGAAAATAGAGAACCTGGGTCTTAGTCCTAGTTTTTCACTAACGGGTTGCGTGGCCTTGGCTAATTCATTCACTACATATTTATTGAGAATCTACTTCAAGTCAACTACCATAGCAAACTCTGGGTATGGAACAAAAAACAAGAGAGTCACCATGGAACTTACAGGAGAAAACACAACGTATCCTAACCACTGAGTGGTGAATGTAACACATATCCTTTCAAATAAGGCGCCATAATACCTCTGCAGTGTCAGGAGAGGCTTCACAGAGGCAGTGATAACTAATCTGAAACATTAAAGACAAGTCAGATCCAGGCAGTCCCGTCCCCTCTCTGAACTGTGGTTTCTACAAGAATAAAATAAGGGAGATTGCTAAAGGATCCCCTGGACCCCTTTTGGCTATAACAGTGTGCGATCCAATTTTTCTATGATAGAACAGAGCTGGGAAAAAACTTGGAAATACTGTCCATAAAAAAGATAAATGCTGTGCTTAAATTGCAGGGGGAGAAATGAGAAAAAGAAATGGTAGTGCTCAAAAATGGGAGACAGAAAGTGAGTGAGAGAGAGAGAGAGAGGCGGAGACAGAGAAAGCGAACAAGTAAGAGCACATTTTCTAGGGCATAAAGGATTTTTGTTTATTTTTTAACACAATACACCAAAACATAAATACAATTAACCCAATTTCTGCCCACGGTTTTCAGCACCGTGCAGCCTTTATTTAATGACGCCACAAAATAGCATTCTCTGCCGATCCCTCGGTTGCTTAGGAACAGGCAGTCAAGAGCCTTAGCTCCGACTCCAGTGTCGTCATTAAAAGGCTTGTGCATTGCTCAGTAAAATGATAATTTTGTAAGCCTGATTGATACCCTCCTGTTAGCTAGTTCCAGGAATAAGATCCCAGGCCCTGCTAATTTGGCTAGTTCCCTTTTATTCGGCTCAGCGTGGCTTCCATAAATAAATAAATAAATAGCTGTCGACTGGTGGCCAGGCGCACTTTATTCTGAAGAGCTGGTTGTTGCGCAACACACTCCATGTTCTTGTTGAACTGAGACAGGAAAATTACTTACCTGCTGCCTGTATTTCCTCAGAGTTTTCTGCCACGTTGAGTCAGAACTATATCTGACTGCCTAATTTTCCCCTAACCTTTTCAGTCACCGCTTGGTTTCCCCATCCTTGACTCGTGCTGGAGGAGAAGAGGGAAAGGAAACATTTCTTCCGTTGTCATGTATACTGATGCCAGGTGCTCTCCACAGGGCCAGAAAACCAAGTGCCTCTGAACAACCCCCCAGCTAGGTTATTGTTAAAATGGTTCAAACCCAGGGCTCCCAATCCGCTCTGCTGCCTGACTCCCATCTATGGAATCAGGCACTCGCATCACCGTGTGTGACTCTCCTTGTTGACTTGTGCCGCTGCCCACATTTCTGCTCACCGCAGACCTGCAGTGTCGCCCTGCCACTCAAGTCACCTCTTCCAGCATCATCTTCCCCATGGTGGCTTTGCCGCTGCTGCTCTCAGCTGGCTCCGGGAGGGTTGCTGGGAGAAAGCTCCCCAGACATTCCGGGTTCCTTATCTCTTTCCCATTTCCTGGAGCTCAGCATCCAATGCTGCTTCTTGTTACCTGCTGCTCTCAAAACAGAAACTTTGGGGAAATGAGACTACCTTCTCTTTCACTAAAGGGGATATGTCCCCCTTCCATGGCACCAGAAACCTAGCATGTCTCTTCTCTACCTTGGTAGATGTAGCTCTGCTTCTGTTCAGGCAGCTTCATGCTTTATCGACAGAGTCTTTTACTGCAGCAGCCATGGACATGCTTCCCACATGTACAAGGAATGTTAGTGGCCTAGACGCCAACTACTATGCTCTGAAATCCGTCACCATGTCTACTGCAAGGACTCACTGCTGGGCTGCTCCCAGGGAATGACAGGCAACAGGGGTTCTCTGTTAAACCCAGTCCTAGGAGACAAAGGATTTCTCTAACAAGCAATTTTGGTTCCAGGCCTCCCCCAAATGCCTTGTCAAACAGTCCTTAGATCACACAACTGTACAGGATGCTTCTATCCAACTTTGCTTCCCACAGTCATCACAGTCTGTCAGCAACCTTGCCTTTTCTGGTTCTCTCTGTATTTTTTTCTCACAGCGAATCTCTAATATTTAAACCCTGTTCATTTGCATCCTGTCTCATAGTCTTCTTCTTACAGGACCTGAACTAACACATTCTTTCACCAGCTGCCTTCTCTGGTAGGTGTGTAGACTCCTATCTGAGACCCTTGCTGTGACAGCTCACTGTCATTTTTACCTATCAAGTATGAAAGCTTTGCCTCATCATACTGGACAGCTCTCACATGGCTACACTGTGAAGCAGGTGGCCTCTGTCAAGCCGTCCCCTATCCTCATGCGAACTGCAGACTCAGGGTTGGGACAAAACCAGAGTGCTTAGCTGTCCCAGTGAGCACTCATTCTTCCAAAGGTGCGCCCAAGCAGTGCAGAGCATGCTGACCAGGTGAACAGCCCAGGGAAGCTTCAGGAGTTGCTCTTGAGTGTTGTGGACCCGAGGAGACTCTTTCAGTCCTCAGCCATTTCAGAAGCATTTCCCCTGACACCTCCATCCATCCTCCAGCACAAAATGTTAGCCCTCCTCTTAAACTCATTTCTGTTGAAGAGACTCTAAAGTGGTTTGGAGAGTGCTCCTGGATCACAGATCAAACACAACCTCTGAGTCCTGCCCTGAAGGTACTGAAACCCCAAGCACCCTGAAATCAATCCAGCTTGTTCCAGGAAGAAGCCAGGGATTTTTTTTATTATAATTTACATTAAATTTATTGTGTAGCACAGTGGTTAGATAATCATATACTTTAAAGGTGTTTCCCTGATATTTCCGATACCCACCTGGCACCATATACAGTTATTAAAATAATACTTACTCTATTTCCTCTGCTGTAATTAATATCTCCATGACTATTTGGGGCTTTTTAAAGACTTTTATTTATTTATTTTTTTAGACAGAGGGTAAAGGAGGGAGAAAGAGAAAGGGAGAGAAACATCAAAGTGTGGTTACCTCTCATATGCCTCCTACTGGGGACCTGGTCCACAACCCAGACATGTGCCCTGATTGGGAATTGAACCAGCGACCCTTTGGTTCACAGGCCGGTGCTCAATCTGCTGAGCCACACTAGCCAGGATCCATGACTGTTTTGTAACTATCAACTTGTGCTTCTTAATCCCTTTACCTTTTTCACACAGTCCCCCAACCTTCCTCCCCTCTGTCAACCATCACTTCTCTTTATCTATGAGTCTGTTTATGTTTTGTTTGTTTGTTTATCTGTTTCTCTAGATTCCACAGATAAGTGAAATCATATAGTATTTGTCTTTCTCTGAAAATCTTATTTCACTTAGCATAATCCAATCTAGCCTATCCATGCTGTCACAAACGGTAATATTTCAGTTTTTTATAGCCACTTGATGCCATGGTACCACCACTTTTTTATCCACTTGTCTATTGATGAGCACTCGGGTTGCTTCCATATTCGACTATTATAAATAAGGCTGCAATGAACATAGGTGTGCATATATTCTTTCAAATCAGTGTTTCAGGTTCCTTCAGATATATTTCCAAAGTGGAATTTCTGGGTCATAAGGCAGTGACATTTTTAATTTTTTGAGGAAACTCCATACTGTTTTTCATAGTGGCCACACCAGTCTGCATTCCCACCAACAGTGCACTAGGGCTCCCTTTTCTCCACAACCTCTCCAGCACTTGTGGTTTGTTGATTTATTGATGATAGCAATTCTGACAAGTGTGAGGTGATATCTCATTATGGTTCTAATTTGTATTTCTCTGACAATTAGTGACGTTGAACACCTTTTCATATGTGTATAGGCCATCCGTATGTCCTCTTTGGAAAAGTGTCTGCTTAGGCCCTCTGCCTATTTTTTAATTAGATTGTATTTTTTGGTTGAGTTGTATGAGATCTTTATAAATTTTGGATATTAACCCCTTATCTTATGTATGATTGGGGCATATCTTCACCCATTCAGTAGGTTGTCTTTTTGTTTTGTTGATGGTTCCCTTTGCTGTACAAAAACTTTTTAGTTTGATGTAGTCCCATTTGTTTATTTTTTCTTTTTGTTTCCTTTGCTTGAGGAGATATATGGGAATAAATATTGCTAAGAGAGATGTCAGAGATTTCACTGCCTATGTAAGAACCTAGGTCTTAAATGTACATTACTAACTATTCATGGACCAAGCTTGCTAGAAGGGTCAAAAATAGTGAAGGTGGGATAAAGGAGATGCGTACATATATACAATGGAATATCATTCAGTCCTAAGAAACGATTAAATACTGCCATTTGAAAAAACATGAATGAGCTTTGAGAACATCACACTAAGTGAAATAAGTCTGACGGAAAAAGTTGACAACCATATGATTTCACTCATATGTAGGATACAAAACTGAAAGAAACAAATGAATAAACAAGAAAACAAACAAAAGTTCACAAATACAGACAACAGTATGGTGGTTAGGAGAGGGAAGAGGGGTGGGGGGTGGTAAAGGTTAAAGAGGGTCAAATTTATGGTGACAGAAGATGATTTGATATCAGGTGGTGGGTACACAATGCAACATACAGTTTATGTATCATAGGAATGTAAACTTGAAACCTATATAATCCTATTAATCAGTGTCACTCAGTAAATTTAATTTTTGAAAAATAATGAAGGTGGGGAATGAGGGAGATAGAGGAGTGACTATAGCCATTTCTTTTACTAATGTCGGGGCCCCACACAATGTGGGTGTGCACGTGTGTTACAGCAAGGAACCTCTGATCCGCTGGAGAATTGGCAATGTGGAGGTCCAGGCCTGTGTACTGGAAACTACTTCAGTGTCAGCAGGGCAAAGACTCATAGCTATGAAGCTGTTTTTTGAGGCTGCAGAGACAGGGGTTCTCTGCCTTGAGACATCTTATCAATTCCTTTTTAGGTCCCTCTACATGGACATAGAAATGGATAGGCAAAATTTATTCTTCCTTTTTTCATAGATGAGGAAAGCAAGTGTTAGTGTACAAATTCATGCAAAACAGATTGCAATCCCTGAAAGCTAGAATATCAAAGTCATCTAGGAAATAATGCACAATGCTCTGAGACTGGAAGAAAAAGGAGCTTTGAGAGGACAGGACACAATGACGGTGAGAAAACACTCCTTTTACTCTCCTGTGTTCTCTGTCTATTCCAGAAGGAACGTGCAGAGCAGCAAGATCGCAGAGCAGAAAGAATGCCCTTGTGTGAGAATCCAAGATCAAGTACCTGCATGGCGAAGAGAGAGTGGAGCCTCCGACAGGAGCTGAGCAGATGCGGCCTTGATGTCTGCACTGCATTACAACATTGGTGTCAATCTGACGACCTCTTCTCCCCAAAGCCTGAGATTAATTCTATTTATAAAATACAGCTCATCAGATCAAAGTTAATCCTTCCCATACCAAACAGACGGTGCCTGGCTGGGTGACTCTGTCAAAGGATACAAACCTAATCAGGCTGCTGCTCTTCACAGGGATTAGAACCCTGAGCATTTACCTTAAAGAGCAGAAATTGAAGGACTCATAGGCTTAAGATCTTCTAAGACTCATTTGTTGATGGCCTTAAATTCTATTTCAATTTTTAAACTTTATTCAAAAATGTAAAATTCTTCAAGTATTACTGACTCGTATTTGTATTTACTGGTATCTCACACTCCTCAACACCATCACCAATACACACACATGTATAGATTCCATGCTATTGACGTATCTCTACCAAAAGGTGAGTATAACCACTAAGAATTATAAAATATCTTGATGAAGAGCTTGACTTCTGGAGCCAGAGTCCCAGGTTTGAATTCCAGCTCTGCCATTTATCAGTCACGTCATCTTGGGTAAGTTACTCAACTTCACAGTGTCTGGGTTCCTTCTCTTTAAAATGGAGTTAAAGTACCACCTGACTCACAGGGCCATTGTGAAGATTATTGAGTTAATTATTGAGTTATATCATATTTCCAACGTGTACACATTTGAGAGATGGAAGCAGCAGCAAGTTCAGACATTTCCGGACCTTCCAAATGATTCAGTTTGACTGTTTTCCCCTCATTTTCTTCCACAGTTAGGTCTCGGTATGGTTAATATTAGGTCTCTGTAGCAGTAGGCCTCTGCAACATTTTCAGTCTTTAACTAAATGATTCTCATGAGTACCTTATGAACTGAATGCTGATATGAGAACTCTAGTTTCCCAGTTTGTAAATGACTTCACATTAACAGAAACAGCTCAAATTGTATTGGCTTATGATCCCACTTATCCTCAATACCCTCAGCTGCTTACCCCCTCCCACCAAGTACCCCACGGGCCTGCAGAGGCTGAGTCACAAGTGCTCACTACCAGCCCGCTCCTTACAGCTCGGACCCCCACCACAGGCTCCTCCAGACACCACCACAGCCTCCCCCAGTGCTCTGCCCCGGCTCTGTGGTGACACTGCAACATAGGCTTTCCAGCCTGGGCTTTTGCTGAGGATCTAATGTTTTAAAAAGCTTCTTTTTTAAGGATTAAAATATCCTTTTTAGTTGCACTCATGGTACCTGTGCCCTGAAGGGACACAGACATGAGTTCAATGAGGGGGTCAAAACAGGAAAATCCTAAGGGTACGTGTGAGTCTGCATTACAGTTGCCTCTCTTCGGGAATGACAGGTTTTCAAACTGGGTCCCTAAGCCACAGTTTCCCAGAGGCACCTCAGTTTTCACGCTAATGGCTGTCTGGTGGAGTCCAGTTGTGTATCTCTAAATTAAACCTGACCCGTGCTAAAGTGAAAGTCAGTGACCCACACATTGGGCCATAAACACAATGAGCTTTATTTTTTCCTTAATAAGTTAGAGTGAATGATTACATTAATTAGGGTTCTGTAAAGAAACAGAACTGGGAGAGAGAAGGAGGGAGGGAGGGGGGAGAGAAAGAGAAATTTATTATGAAGAGTTGCCTCCTGTGCGTATGGAGGCTGGGAAGTCCCATCACATGCCCTCTGCAAGCTCAAAACCCAGGACAGCCAGTGGGATAATTCGGTCAAGGGCAAAGGCCTGACCACCAGGGGAGCAGAATAAATCCCAGTGTGGGGCAGGAGAAGATACAATGAGATGTCTCTGTTCAACAGTGAACGGAAGGGGAAGGGGGTGCAAATTCCTCCCCATTTACCCTTTGTTGTGTTCTATTCATGCCCTCAGTGAATAGAAAGAGAGCCACCCACACTGAGGACAAACTACATCAATTACTGAATTCACTGATTCAAATACTAATATCTGGAAACACCCTCACAGACACACCCAGAAAAAATGTTGAATCTGAGCACCCTGTCTCAAGTGAACTTGATACATAAAATCAACTATCACGAGTATTAAAGTCTTAAGAAGCAGCCCAAGCACCTACTTTGTAAATAATTTGTAGCAATCTTTTAGGAACCCTAACCACTTCCAGGCATCCTAACCGAAGTTTTTAGCTCGCAAACCCTGTCTTGTTGCTTGTTCATGAAACCATCCCACCCTCTCTGCAAGAAAGAACCAGGGAATACTTGACATTATTACTGCCCTTCAGGCAAATGTATAGCCACATCCGACTATTTTCATATTTTTTCTTCTAATAAATGAGATACAGAACGAGTTCTGAGGCAGAAAAATGCTATGAGTGACTTTGGTTTTTCAGCAGTGAGACGCTTTTGGATAGAACCGCCTGAAGCCCTGACCTCTATCACCAACAGATGGGACACAGTATCCACCAATGAGCCATGAGCGTCTTTGGTTATTATTTTTCCTAGAGTTCAGCTGGAACACATTCAGAAAAATAATGCACATTTTAGGGGCAGGTGTACATTACAATTTTGGAAAGTTATCCTGACTTTTTTTTCCTCCCTTGTCTATTTCCCATCGCACTGAACATTGAACTTCTCTCTGGTTCTATTTGGATTTGACTGGGAGGAGGTGACTTGGCAAAAGCACAGCGACGCTCTGCTGCAAGTGGTTTGTAAAAATGCTGATGGTCCCACACGGGAGTCAGTACATCCACCGTTCGAACTAGATTGTATTGGCTCTGTCGGCAGTAATGTGGGAGTGCGTATGCAGTTATCACTAAAAGGCTCTTCATACTGTGACAATCAGATCCCCCGGTGCTCAGGCACCGCATGCATTTCCTCGCTCATTCATCATGTGAACGAAATGAGGGCATGATGGGATCCGTTCCTCACTGTTACCCGTCATTTAGTGAGAATACCACATTCCGTGTTTTTGGATGGAAAAAGAAATATAAATAAGAGGCTTATTGCTCCTAACATCTGACAGTCCTAGCATCTCATGAGGCCCGGTTTAACTCAGAAACCACATGGCAACAAAAAAGCCCTTGAGAAAATGGGGTGGTGAATCTGGCAGAGCCTGCCTGGCAATTCCAAGCAGGTTCACCTTCAAAACCCTCTTTATTTTATCACTTTCTGGATAGACCTTTCAGCTAAACTCAAATGTTTTTATCTAAATTAGAATAAAATGTCATATCCTTTGGCTCTGTAAATCCACTTCCAAGAAATTATTCTGAAAAAAAATCAGAGATGTGCATAAATATAAATATTCAAGGATATCTATTGCTGTGATATTTAAAATAGCGAAAGATTAGAAATAATCCAAATTTCCAGCAAGTGTAAATTACTCAAATAAATTATATCACCCACCATAAACAATGTTTGTGAAGAACATTTAAATATATGAAGAAATACCCAAATATATCAAGTACAAAACATCAGATTACAAAATATATGTATGCTGTACTGCCAATTATATAATAAAAAAGTATTAGCAAATATTCACTCTAGGTACTAGAAGTGTAAATAATGATTTTTCACATTTTCTGTATTTTTAATATTTTAACAATAAATGTATGTAAGAAAACTATAATAAATAACCTTTTAAGAATTCAAGACCAACAGAATACCTTACTGGCCTACAATTGTGTTGATTTTCTTTCTTTACTGAATAAGAAAATAACCAACCAACTTTAGACTGGAAAGGTTTCTCATTCCTACATAGAAAGTAAACAGAATTCAAACCACAAAACCACAGAGGCAAAATGGATAAAGGTACTAAAGAATAATACACACCTACAAAACATTTCCTGTTTAGTTTTCTTCTTCAATTAAAATATACTACTGACTTCCAGTCAGGATGGCAACATTAGGTAAACACAGCTTGCCTCCTCACACAACCACATCAAAATTACAACTAAAATATAGAACAATCATCACTCAGAACCATCAGAAACGGAGTTGGATGGAAGTCTGACAACTGTGGAATTAAAGAAACCACATCCATCCAGACTGGAAGGAGGGGTGGAGATGTGAAACCGGCTGATTGCACATCTACATGTGGTGGATAAGGATTCAGGGAGGGATATCTCAGGAGTAAGCAGTCCCAGTCCAACACCTGGCCCCCCCATCCCAAGGTTCCAGTGCAAGGAAGATAGGAAGATAAGTCTCCACAATTTCTGGCTGCAAAAACCAGTGGGGATTGAATAGGTAGAAGAAACTTTTGAAGTCCCAAGCAGTTCCTCTTAAAGAATACACATACGAACTTACTCAGACTCATACCCCCTGAGCTCCAGCACCAGGGCCCCAGCTTGAAAGGCACCAGTGGCATACAGGGAGGAACTGAAGTATCTGGTATCAAGGCAAGACTGGGGGACAGCTTTCTCCCAGACAGAAAGGTGGGCAGAAGCCATTGTTGTTTTTCTGAGCCCTCCCCCAACAGAGTCACAGAGCTAGCAGGCAGCTGCCGTATCTGAGACTCTATCCACCTGGTTAACACTGTTGGCCTTTCCCTGAAGATCCCCTGGTAGCCATCCCACCCAACTCTCTTAACCATGACTATTCCATATGAATGGCTGGTCTTCGTTCATGCTTCACAACTTCTTAAATCCTATCAAACAAGCAACACCCAGCCTCAGTAAGCCCCCAGCCCCCATACCTCTTGCTAAATGGCCCCAGGCCTGGCATTAGCAGCAGCCAGCTGAGATTCACAGCATGGCTTCACCTGGGAATCTCCAAGCCCAGCACAATTAGCAGCCATCTCAGATTGCGTTATAGCTCATTCAAAGAGACCCTAGGAAAAACACAGGTGGGGCATGACCTTGACCTTCACCACCAAGGAAACCTCAGCACCTGCACACCCAGTGAGCAGCTACGGATCACATTGGGGTACCTACACCCTACACCTGCACAGCTGTTGCTCCATGGAGGGCATAGGTTGGTGGTCAGTGGTCACAGCCAGTCCTTACAGCTGACCAGCCTGGGTAAATCCCTCCCATTGACCTACCAACAGCAACCAAAGCTCAACTACAAGAGAAGGGTGTACTCAGCCCACAAGAAGGGCATAACTCAAGCACTCAGCTTGGGTGATAGGGGAGGCTATGCCACTGGACCCAAATGAAAGTACAGATCAAAACTCCAGAAAAAGAACTAGACAAAATGGAGATAAACAATCTATTAGATGCAGAGTTCAAAACACTGATCATGAGGATGCTTGAGGAACTTAGTGAGGACCTCAACAGCATAAAAAAGATCCAGTCAGACAGTCGGAAACAAAGGATACACTAAATGGAATAAAGAACAATTTACAGGGAAACAACAGTAGAGTATATAAAGCCAAGAATCAAATCAATGATTTGGAGTATAAGGAAGAAAAAAACAACCAATCAGAACAATGAGAAGGAAAAAGAACTTTTTAAAAATGAGGACAGTGTAAGCAGCTTCTGGGAAAACTTCAAGTGTTCCAACATTGGCATCATAGGGGTGACAAAGAGAGAAGAGAAAGGGCAAGAAATTGGAAATCTATTTGAAATATTAATGAAAGAAAACTGCCCTAATTTGGTGTAGGAAATAGATATGCAAGTCCAGGAAGCACAGAGAGTCCCACACAAGATGGATGCAAAGAGGCCTACTCTGAGACACATCATAATTAAAATGCCAAAGCTTAAAGATTAAGAGAGAATCTTAAAAACAGCAAGAGAAAAGTACTTAGTTACCTACATGGGAGTTCTCATAAGACTGTCAGCTGATTTCTCAAAAGAAAGTTTGCAGGCTAGAAGGGATTGGCAAGAAATATTCAAAGTCATGAAAAGTGGAGACCTACAGCCAACATTGCTCTATCCAGCAAAGCTATCATTTAGAATTAAAGGGCAGATAAAGAGTTTCCCGGACAAGAAAAAATTAAAGGAGTTCATCATCACCAAATCATTATTATATGAAATATTAAAGGGACTTATTTAAGAAAAAGAAGATTAAAACTATGAAAAATAAAATGGCAATAAATACATATCAACAATTAAAACAAACTAAGCGAACAAGAAAAACAGAGACAGAATCATGGATAAGGAGAGCATTTTGATGGCTGTCACACGTGGGGGGTGTCAGAATGGGTGAAAAGATGAAGGGATTAAGAAATACAAATAGGTGGTTACAGAATAGCCATGGGGATGTAAAGTACAGTGTAGGAAATGGAGTAGCCAAAGAACTTACATGCATGACCCATGGACATGAACAATGGTGGGGGATTGTTTGAGGGAGGGGGAAGCTGGGTGAAGGAGAGCAAAGGGGGGAAACTGGGACAACTGTAATAGCATAATCAATAAAATATTTTTTAAAATGATAAAAAGTATAGTATAGTAAATACACACACAAAAAGAATATACTGCCATTCACCATGGCAACATAGACATTTCTGCCTGGAGTTTTCCAGGCATGAAACGCCCATTCATTGGTTCATTAATTCAACATAGAGACAATAGAAGCCACTAGGTCTCTGTTACTGCTCCAGACAATGGAAAGAGAATGGCAAACAAGCTAGAAACAATCCTGTGTAGGTGGAATTTACGTTTTCTTTGATCTTTGCAACCATCTCATAAGATTAGAGTGCTTATTCTTTTTTTACAGGTTAGAAAAAGGAGGCTCAGGAAAAATTATGTTGTTTGCTACAGGAAAGCCGATCCTCAACCAAGTCCTCTGATTCCCCAAGACCAAGGTTCTTTAGACAATACTAGAAGTTTCCAGACTTTTTTAGGCAGTGAAACCCACTTCTCAAATGAAGTTATACGTGCTCTATTTCCCTAATTCTAATGAATTCCTTTGCACATTTCAGCCTCTGAAAACGTGAAGTGCCGTACAATTGCTGTTAACCAGGATGCTGTAACGGTGAGATCCTGGTAGCCTCCAAGTCTGCATTCAGTTTTGCAAAATTGGTATCAGTGGCTTACAAGAAATTCTCAGAGGTGATAGTAGAGCATTCTTTCAAGAAACACAGAGGATGGTATTGTCTGGAACACATAGACTTTGGAGATTCAGACTCAGATATAGAGAAGATTTAGGAATACATTAACCAATTAGTATCATTTATATGTATAAATAAGACTAAAAGAGCTCTTTCATTAAGTATAAAATTTAAAAATCCAAATGATAAGAAAACATTGTGCTATGGTTATTTTTCAGCAGTTGTCTCTTTCTTAGTGATGTAATGAAGATGGTGCATCTTTAGTCCACAGCATCTTCGATTCAGTGCACATGGAATGAGCTCAGCATCATGGATTTGACCAAAAAGGTGAAATTTCTAGGCCTCACCACCTCCACATTGAGATTCAACAAGTATAACTCTTCAAGGCATTTGGCATCTCTCCTCCGCAAAAGGCAGAGACTAGCAGCATTGGGGCCTCATGGCAAACTTCATCATTGAAATTAGGTTTGGTAATCCCTGAAATACATCTAAGGAAACTAATATTTCATGCAGCACAGATTCTTGGTACTTGCACCTCCAAATTCCATTCTAAAGTAGGTCTGGATGAGATGGGAGTGAGGCAGGATGTGCAAATATTAAGGTATAGATTTTAGGATCAGTCTTCCTTGGTTTCAAATCTAAGCTACCCATTTATTGGAAATGTGATCTTGGAAGGATTATTTAAAACTTCAATGTCTCTGTTTCCCCATCCATAAATAATATCACTAACCTTATATGGTTTGTAAGATTAAAAGAGAAAATTCATGTTAAATACCAAGTATATCAAGCTTTCAACAACTGTCCCGTATTTTATTATGGAGGAGGGGATGAGCTTCAAATGATAGGTTTATTGTTGAGACTTTGTGCCGATCCTCCAATAAAATATGATCAATCATCTGTTCTCACCAATGACAGATATTTATTGAGTACTGTGGGAGGCACCCCCTGGGAGTTTATTATCTATTAGCAGGATGAGATACAGACAGCATAAAAATAACTACAACACAAGAAAGTATATTTTAAGCAGTAGGGGAAATAGTATTTTAAATTTCTAGAAGAGAAGATATTTCCTTTATCAAGGATGGTCTGGAAGATTTCACAGAGGAAGTAGGATTTGGAAATTGAGACTAGATGCTATTCTAAAAAGCAAATGAGGAGTCACTGGAGTTTTGTGAACATTAAGTGGCACAGTCAAGGTCATATTTTAGTGAACATTCTTCATAGGTAAACAGGAATAGTGATCGCTCCTCTTTGGAGGAGAGTAAGGGGGAGAGATGCCATTTTCCTGAGCACTTGTCAAGTGTATTTAGCAATAGGTCAGCTCAGAAGGGAAGCAAAATCTTTGACAAATAAGATTAAAAAACCTTTACAGGAGTCAGTGAGGTGAGAGGAAATGGGTTATTCAGAATAAGACTAATAAACTCAGATTGCAACAAAAAGAGAGAGACAGAGATTTAGGTTAAGAGTTATTGGTTGAGAATTGAGGGTCGAACAGATTAATCCAGGCTAGGGAAGGATTTGCTAAATGTGAAATACTCTGACTATTCCAAGTGAGCCAGTGACTCTATAGCAAGCACAGGAGTAATTAATTTGTGACTCGTGCTAAAGGAAGAAACTGAAAAGCTGAATTTAAAAAACTGTCTCAATAACAGTGAGATTCAAAGGAGCCATCATGGCCATTGCTCCATGTTTAACAAAGACCCTGCATAACGGAATCTCATAACACAGGATGCATTCGTCACGGAGTGTGAGAGAAATAATTCCAGAAACATGCCTTGATTTTTACTGCTACTATCATAAAACTGTTAAAGGATTATTAATATTGATGTTTGTTCAGGGATTTCACATCATCGTTGCATACGAGCGGCTTAAAATCTGCCTTCTGTGAACCCCACCAAGCTGTTTACATAACCCTAACTGCATGGCAGGAATTCAACTGGTAATTGTGATTTCAGATGTGCTTTGTATTAGTCGCTCTACCAGTGTCTAATCACAACAGTTCATGGGAAACAGTAAAAGACAAGAAAGTGTTTTCAGCCAACACTTCCCTTAGACAATCTACTTGGGCATTCAATTTCACAGATCAAATAGGTTATTACAAACACACACACAAGGGTTTTATTGAGCTCATTAAACAAAAATTATACAGCTGAGAATTCTAAAATACATTTGTTTAAACACTTTGTTGGAGACAGAAAAATTAGGTCACACACAGATAGAAATTATTTAGGTTTACTTTTCAACCTTCTGGAAATCACTATTGACTCCCTTGGCTGAGTCTCATCCCTTCTCCGTATTTCTCACTCAGGACACATCCGTCGTCATTTTCCTCATACTAATGTTTCTACATTTGGGGTCAGCGCTTCTCTCGATAGGAACACAGGAGAAATAGCATTTCTGGGGAAAGGGGCTAAATAACTAACCAGAAAGATTTAATTTGGGCAGCTCCTACTTGAACTACTTGAACCTGAAGCCAGCTATATGAACTAAAGCAGAACAGCCATGAAAGGCAGAGTGCTGCCTTTGATCCATGCCCGAGAAGTTGGGCTTCCAGGGAATGGATCAAAGGAGAGAGGGATTCACAGTTTATGGGTAAAATCCTAAGGTCTCAGAGAACAGGTGTTGGGGTAATCCTACATATTTACCCCAGCAAAATAAGAACAGGGACCTGAGAACGACTGACCTCCATCAGAAACAGAGGGCGTCAGAGCCTGAAGGTCCCATGAAATAAGGAGACCTTTGTAGAAATCAAGATCAGAAGACCCTTTCAGGATTTACACTCACTGCCTTCCAGGGCTATACAGTTCACATACACATTTCATCTGAAATGGCACCAAAATGGTTCTCAGTCTTTTGTTGGACATTGGAATTAATGGAGAGATTTAAATAGTAGTGATGCCTGAATTCCACCCCAAAAGATTCATATATTTTTGGTCTGAAATGCAGCCTGGACACCCAGATATTTGAAAGTGCCTCAGGTGTTCTGACCAACAGCCAAGAGTAAGAGCCAAGAGCCTAGGATAATGTAATAGGGAATGGTGGTCATGCAGCCACCTGAGGGTTACAAGTCATGCTTAAAAGCACTCAAATGTTCATGGATTAGAAGAATTAACATTGTTTAAGCTGTCATTGCCTAAAGCAATTTATAGATTCAATGAAATCCCTATCAAAACTCCAATGGCATTTTTCACAGAAATAGAGAAAAAAAATCTGCAAATTTGTCTGGAAACAAAAGAGACTCTGATTTCCAAAGCAATACTGAGAAAAAAGAGCAAAGCCAGAGGCATCACACTCCCTGACTCAAACTATACTACAAGACTACAGTAATCAAAACAGAATGGAATTGGCAGGAAAACAGACACACAGACCAATGGAAGAGAATTGAGAGCTCAGAAATAAACCCATATGAATATGGACAACTAATTTATTACCCAGGACCCACAAAATATAATGGAAAAAGGAAGGTCTCTTCAGTAAATTGTGTTGGGAATACTGGACAGTCATACGCAAAAGAATGAAACTAGACCTTATACCATAAATTAACTCAAAACGGATTAAAGACTTGAATGTACAACCTGAAACAATAAAATACATAAAAGGAAACACAAGCACTAAGCTTCTGGACACTGGTCTTAGTGAGGTTTTTGTGAATTTGAGTCCAAATCCAAGGGAAACAAAAACCAAAATAAACAAATAGGACTACATCAAACTAAAAAGCTTCTGCACAGCAAAGGAAAACCATTAATAAAACAAAAAGGCAGCCAACAAAATGGGCAAGATATTTGCAAATGACACTTCCAATAAAGGGTTAATATAAAAAATATATAAATAACTCAAATAATTCAACAATAACAAAAATAAAACAACCTGATTTAAAATATGGGCAGAAGATCTGAATAGAAGTTTTTCCAAGACATCAGGTGGCCAAGGGGCACATGGAAAGATGTACAGCCCCAGCTGGCGTAGCTCAGTGGATTGAGTGCAGGCTGCGAACCAAAGGGTCGCCAGTTCGATTCCCAGTCAGGGCACATGCCTGGGTTGTAGTCCAGGTCCCCAGTGGGGGCCACGTGAGAGGCAACCACACATTGATGTTTCTCTCCCTCCCTTTCTCCCTCCATTCCCTTCTGTCTAAAAATAAATAAATAAAATCTTTAAAAAAATAAGAAAGATGTACAAAGTGATTAATTATTCAGGAAATGCAAATCAAAATGTTACCTCATGGTTATTAGAATGGCTATTATCAAAAAGACAAGAAATAAGTGTTGCTGTGGATGTGGAAAAAATGGAATCCTTGTGTGCTGTTGATGGGATTGTAAATTGGTCCAGCCACTATGGGAAACTGTACTGTTTAATTGGAAACAGTTCTAATTAAAATAGAACTACCACCCTGGCTGTTGTAGCTCAGTGGTTTGAGCGCAGGCGGTACCGGTTCGATTCCCGGTGAGGGCACATGCCTGGGTTGTGGGCCAGGTCCCCGGGGAGGACCATGTGAGAGGCAACCATACATTGCTGTTTTTCCCTCTCTTTCTCCCTCCCTTCTCCTCCCTCTAAAAATAAATAAATAAAATCTTTAAAAAAAAATAGAACTACCATATGACCCAGTAATTTCTCTTCTGCATATTTATTCAAAGAATATGAAAACATTCATTCAAAAAGATATATGTACCCCTGTGTTTTCTGCAGCATTATTTACGATATCTAAGTTATAGAAAGAACCACAACCTAAGTGTCCCTCATTGGATGAATATATAAAAAAGACATGGTACATCTACCCAATGGAATACTACTCAGCCATAAGAAAAGATGAAATCTTGCTATTTATCTCAACATTGGTGAATCTTGAGGGTGTTACACTAAGTAGAATAAGTCAGATGTAAAAGTACAAAAACCATATGATTTCACTCATGTGAAATATAAAACAAAAATGAAACAAATGAACAGACCCAACAAAAACAAACTCATAGATATAGACAACAGATTGGTGATTACCAGAGGGGAAGGAAGTTGGGGGCAGGGACAGAAATGGGTAAAGGCGGCCAAATACATGGTGACAAATGGAAACTAGGCATTTGGTTGTGAGCATGCTATCCTGTATACAGATATCAAATTATAATGCTTTACACCTGAAACATATAATGTTACAAACTGGTGTTTTCCCAATAAAAAATAAAATATATAAGAAAATAAAAATATTCAAATTATTTTGTTTTTAAGCACTATGCAGGCCAAACAAACACCTCTAGTCCAGAGCCCAGAGTTTGCAAAGGGACTGAGAAAGACCTGGCGTAAACTAATTCTTCTCTAGCCAATGGTGCTCGTGAAATAAAACCATGCTTTCAAACAGATTAAGTGGATGATGAGAACTATGAATTACTGATTATTGAGCACCAGCTTCATGCCATGCAGGATTTCCTTTAACCCTTTCACACTTAAAATATCACTTCAGAATCAATGTCTAGCACATAGGAAGCACTCAATAATGTGAAAAAATTTGTCCCATTTTACAGACAGGGAAACAAAGGCTCAAAGAGATTAAATAAGTTGTCCACAGTAACATGGTTAGCAGTGAAGGACCCAATATTTCAACCCAAGTCTCTCTGAATCCCTCCCCATGGCTATGCTGCCTTAATCTTTGAGAAGTCCAAATTATCCAAAATCTTAAATACAAATGTAATAGTAGAGATTTGGTATGGTATTTGTCCTATACCAGAAGCAATTTTATTTAAAAAGCAAAATCTGGTTTTTTTTATTTTTAAAAATCTGCATTTTTATTTTTCTACAAGTTGTTTTGATATACATAGCAACACTGGATTTCACTCTGCAGTAACAACAATTTGCTAATTTGAAAAGCACAATAGGTTCTATGCCTAAATGACTGGGTCATTGTAGCAATGTAAAAATAATAACATACACATAGTATTCAAATTCCAAGAATTAGCCAACTCAAAATAAGTAACTGGAACATTTGCTATATAAGATAAAATAGCATAGAAGATTTAAAATACCAATAAACTCCTAGTAATATCGGTAACTCAATAAAAAAAGATATAGTTTCAGACTAGCCAAAAGAGAAAAAACCACTAGACCGCTAGAGAAAAAAAGAGAACAGTCAATGAATGTGTAGCGTCAGCTCCCAAGTCCCATAGCAAAAATTGGAAAGGAAAAAAATAACAGACACAGCCAATGGTAGAAACACAGCTGAATATAATTAAGTAGCCTTGAATATCAGGCTAATAAGTTTGAGCTTTACTCGGCACATACTGTTTTCACTGTGTAAAATTCTTTCCTTTTGTTACTATCTGGAAAAAAAATGTCTCTTCAGTTATATCTTAAAATGTCTATTCAATTCTTCTGCCCATTTTTAAATCACATTGTTTTTTTTGTTACTGAGTTGTATGAGTTCTTTATTTTGGATATTAACTCCTTATCAAATAAATGGTTTTCAAATATTTTCTTTCATTCCATAGATTGTCTTTTCATTTTATTGATTACTTTGCCATGCAGAAGCTATTCAGTTTGATATAGTCCCACTTAGTGATTTTTGCTTTGGTTGCTTGACTTTAGGTGTCGTATTAAAATTGTTGCCAAGACCAATGTCAAGGAGATTTTCCTCTATGTTTTGTTCTAGGAATCTTAAGGATTTAGCTTTTATGCTTAATTCATTTTGAGTTAATTTTTATTAGTGTCATCAGAAAGGGGTCCAATTTATTTTTCTGCATGCAGAAAACACCCAGTTTTTCCAGTATCATTTATTGATGAGACTACCCTTTCCCCATTGAGTAATGTCAGCTCTCTTGTCAAATATTAGTTGATTGCACATGTGGGGGGTTATGGGTTTATGTGTCAATTAGCATGCCAGTACCATACTGTTTTAATGACTATAGGTTTGTAGTATAGTTTGAAATCACAACGTGTTCTGCCTTGGGAGAAAGGAAGTACTGACAAAGGCCCTTTTTGTTTTATTTTGTTTGGTTTGGGGTTGGGGAATGGGTTTGTCTTGTTGTTCCAACAGAGTATTGAAATCTTTCTTCAGGAAATCTGGACTTCTGCCAAGGCTCTTTCATCCATATGCAGGTGTCTGCCCAGGTCAGCACTCTCTATGTGCTCCCAATTTCACTGGGAGGGACTGGAGCCAGTTCAAAGGCAACTGCTGCTTCTACAACTCATACCAGGTCTGTCTACCTATTACCTGATGCACAGGTGGGTGAGACTCCTCCTGAGTCCCTTGGAATATGGGGCTGGATCCCACAATTCCCATGGAGGCATTTCTGTTCTTGTATAGATGTCCAGTTTTAATTGTTATTTGGGGAAGAGACAAAAAGGAGGGATGTCTTAGGCTGCCATGAGGCTGATAGCACATCCTAAAAGCACAATTTTCCTACAGCCATCTGAAACCATTAGCTAATGATTACAGGACCATAATACTGAAGGTTCCCCATAGCCAAAAGTAAACATTTACTGACCTATAAACAGATTTTGCTTTTCAAAAAAAAATGCCTTATGGAAGCACCACTTTTAATGTTTCAGACAAATTCAGTAGGTTATTTCTATGCAATAAATGTACAATAATGATATAAGAGGACTCTGAATACTTTGCAGGATACATTAACTCTCAGGTGAGATTACAAATTTAGACTTTATCACTCAGAAAAGTGTTCATGTCAATCACCTCACCCCTCTCCTCCCCGCCCACTCCCTAAGAAAAACCTTGTAAAATGGAAGATCCGTCTGCAAGGATTCCCTTTGCCTTGAAGAGCAACATTTTTAAACTAAGAGCCAGGGAAAGGCTCACAGACAAAATACTTCACCTGTGAAATATCTCTTGCTTACTTTTACTGACTATCCTCAACTCAGGAGTGTGTCCTGATCACTCCTTCTTATTGATGTAACGGCAAATTAATCTTTTCACTCTGTGGGGGGGAAAATGAATGTACCTGAATACAGCTTTAAAGTTATGTTCTGAAAATCAATTTCTCTTGATGAAAAATGGTAAATCATTCTTTAATAATTTATCATATCCAGTGTGAAATTTTACTTAAGGTAGAAGAAGTTTTTTAAAGCTATCTTGATAAAAAAAAATAAGTGAAACAATGTACAAAGAAGCTTGGGCTATGTCCCATTGTAGGTTTTCTTTACTTTTTATAGAGACTGCTAAGGCTTTACCATTCAGATGGATAGATCAATAACTGGGGGTGGGTGTGCAAGGAAAGAAGAGTGAGAAAATAGAAGGATACAGATATTACTGAAATAACATGTAACTGATATTATTTTAGATCCTGAGAATAACCTGATGAAATCTTTTCTTCAATAAGCCAATCTCTAACTCCAAATAAATTTTTGAAGATTTACAATCCCTAGGCTAGTCTTCCTTGACAAAATGGTAAGTGCTTTCCTCACCAATTCCTAAGTATTGTGGCCAAACACAACAAAAGCAAAACAAAATCCATGAGCTCTCAAGAAAATGTCTAGGTTCAAATCTTAGCTACTATGACCTCCTGTTCATTTCTTCACTTTCTGTTATTTAGTTTCTTTTTTTTTAAGATTTTATTTATTTATTTTCAAAGAGCGGGGAAGGGAAGGAGAAAGAGAGGGAGACAAACATCAACGTGTGGTTGCCTCTCACATGGCCCTCACCGGGGACCTGGCCCACAACCCAGGCATGTACCCTGACTGGGAATTGAACCGGCGACCCTTTGGTTCGCAGCCCATGCTCAATCCACTGAGCTACACCAGCCAGGCTGTTCTTTAGTTTCTTTATATACAAACTGATAATAATAAAGGTCCCTACTCAGAAAGTAGTAAAGTGTTTAACACAGTAAGTACTTCGTCAATGATAGCTATACATATTACATTTATTTACATACTAAAGAGACCACTAAATAAAATTGATGATTTCTAGAATGTGTTACAGAGCTAATGAAAATAATTGCTATGTATTAGGTCTTACTAAGTTTATAGACATGGTCCTAACAGCTTTAAATGTATTAATTCATAAAATCTTTATGACAGTCCTAAGATGTAGGTACCATTAATTTTTCCATTGTTATAGAAAAGGAACTGAGACTTTACAAAGACAATAGAACCCCAGCAGAACTGGGAGTCAAGAATAAAACATTTAAACACTTTGCAAATACCTCCACTTTATTCCTTAGGAAGTATAGATGGGAACAACTGAAATTTTTTCCTACTTTTGTCTGTTTGGTTATCCTAATCTTTTCTTAAAGGTAAACTCATGTTTTGCTACTATTAGTTGTCTCAAATATTAACCAACCTTTGTCCACCTAAAATAATAATTCCAATGTATGAACTAGTAAGAAATGGTATTCCAGTGATTGATCATAATCATGTTCTTTTTCAATGCTAAAAACATTGTTAATATTTCAGATTAATGGAATGTCAGTTCACTTATTCTTGAAAATATCAATTTATTCAGTTACACCTATTGATTTTAAAGAAATTTAAAACAAATTTTACTTAATTTTCTATAGAATGTAATTAGAGTTCAAATGAGCATAGAGATTAAACAAGGGAGTATTAAAACGAGTTATAATTTATAACTGGAGTCAAATTCAAGTCAGTCTTTATATACCTATTTTTCATTATTTAAGCTCTTCAGAAGCATACTATTACTCTTCCTCCAAAATATATCAATTCCAATTCTAAAACATGAGGCCTAGTTTAAAAATTTGAAACTGCATTAAGTTTACAGAGATATTGCTTTGCAAAGTTCAAGCTTTTTGCCTCGCGTTTATCTTTATAACAACTAGTTACTGAGCATTGATTAGGTGCCAGATACTGTTGTCTGTAACTCACTTATTCAACACAACAAATCTATTTAACTCATGTTACAGCTGGAGAAACTGAGGCTTC
The DNA here is from genome assembly GCA_004026765.1 of Micronycteris hirsuta. NCBI lineage: Eukaryota > Metazoa > Chordata > Mammalia > Chiroptera > Phyllostomidae > Micronycteris > Micronycteris hirsuta. Next base: position 120,647 of record PVJI01002052.1, read on the forward strand.
AAGTATAGGTAATACGCCAAGGGCCACCAGCTATGTTCATCAAAAGGCTTCGTGGCCATGTTTCCCCAGGAGCTGTATCAAACCAACCAAGTTCTCAACTTTGGTGTCCATCCACGCACCTGGAAATCATCCCGATGCGTAAAAACAGAACCATCTCTCTGCATAGTTGGAGAAATTTTCTTTTAAAGATTTTTTTAATTTATTTATTTTAGAGAGAGGGGAAGGGAGGGAGACAGAGAGGGAGAGAAACAGCAATGTATGGTTGCCTCTCACATGGCCCTCACTGGGAACCTGGCCTGCAACCAAGGCATGTGCCCTGACAGGGAATCGAACCGGGACCCTGTGGTTCCCAGCCCGCGCTCAATCCACTGAGCTACACCAGCCAGGGCTCATAGTTGGAGAAATTTTATGAAGGACTAGAAACATGGCAATGGTTTGCATCATGTTGTAGACTAGCGCTTCATAAACTTTAGTGGGCATGAACATTATATGCAAATCCTACTCATTATGTAGATTCCCAGGTATCACTACTACCATCCGAAGATTTTTATCTAGGTTTGGGTAAAGCCAGAGAATCTGAATTTGAAACAAGTACCTCAGGTGATTCTGATACAAGTAACTTTCAGATCCAACCATTCTAGGTTCCCCCCCAAAAAATGTCAGCCACAGAGTCAGAAGCACAAAGGATTCACATTCGCCACACCTTCTCCCTTCCAAACACATGGTAATAATTAATAAAATTTAATGACTTTAAAATAGCCAAGCTCCAAAACAATGTAAATATCTCTGTAGAACAGGAACTGAATTTCTGCGGAGCAAAGCAGTTACCATGAATGAAGCACTGGCTCACTGGCTCACTGGCTCCCAACGAACAGCAGGCATCAGTGACTGGGAGCAGCACAGCTATGAGGAGTAGAAACAGTACTACCCAGCAAAACAGAATCAGCTGCAGGTCCTTAATAGGAGCGCAGACTGACAGTATGATATGATAAAGGGAAAATGTACTAAGGCTATATAATAATCACAAACTTACATGTACTTAATAGCCCAGCTTCAACATATCCAAAACAGAAGATCTGACAGAAGCATATGTAGAAATTGAAAGATCCACAATTATAATGGGAGATTTTAACATATCTCTATCAGAAACCAATGGAACAAATAGGAGAGAAAAGTATAAATCTAAAGATTTGACCACAAAAGTAACATTTTATCTGGTAGATTTAAAAACCTACAGAGAATAAATAGAAGCTATACATTCTTTTCACAGCTAGAAAATGCAGAACATTAACCATGTAATAAACCACAATGGCAGACTCAACAAAATTTCAAACAATCATCAGTATGCTTATTTCTTTATTTTTTGTTATTTTATTACCGTTGTCCCAATTTCCTCTGCTTGCCCTCTTCTGCCCAGCCCACCCCCCAGTTCCACAGTCAATCCCCATATCATGCTTATCTTATTTTCTGACAATATCTAATTTAATATTAGAAAGGAAAAACATGATAATGAAAGCATATGTTTCTAAAACTTAAAAGGCAATAATATATAATGTACTAAAGAGGAAATGGCAATAAAATTCTAAAACATTTAGAAGTGAATAATAATAAAATTGCTGCATGTAAGTAATGATATATGGTTGAAGAAATAGCTAGAAGAATTAGATAACTTAAATGCATCCATAGACTTCTGGCCAAGAGGGAGGCATAGGTAGATTAACTTCACTTCCTCATACAACCAAAAGAAGAATACCAACCAATTTAAAAACAAACAACAACCAGAACTGCCAAAAAGTAGAACTGTGTGGAAGTCTGACAACCAAGGAGTTAAATAATAAACATTCATCCAGACTGGTAGGAGGGCCAGGGCCAGGCAGACAGAGTGGAAAGAAGACGTGGCAAGGTGGTGGCTGGCAGACCAGGAGGTCTCACATTCGTATGCAGACAAGCTGGGAGTAAAAACTGGGAAGCAAGACAGACCACGCAACCCAGGGTTCCAGCATGGGGAAATAAAGCTTCGAAACCTCTGGCTGTAAAAACCTGTGGGGGTTGCTGCAGCAGGAGAAACTCCCAATCTCACAGGAGAGTCTACTGGAGAAGTCCACAGGGTCCTAGAATGTACACAAACTACCCACTCAGAAATGAGCACTAAAAGGGTGCGATTCACTTGTGGGTAGCAGGGTAGTGACTGAAAACAGGGCAAGAGCCAGCAAGCATCATTGTTCCCTCTCTGACCCCTCTTCTACATACAGGGCCACAATTAAGCAAAGTGGGTTGCCCCACCGTGGCAAATACCTAAGGCTCCCCCACTTAAAATGTAACAGGTGCACTGAGAAAAAGAAATATGGCCCAAACGAAAGAACAGCTCAAACTCCAGGAAAATAATGAAGCAATGAGGAGATAGCTGGCCTATCAAATGCACAGTTCAAAATATTGGTAATCAAAATGCTCAGAGAAATGATTGAGGACAGACATAAAACAGAGGGAGAAGTGAAGGTTTTACAAAGTGAAATAAAGAAAAACATACAGGGAGCCAACAGTGATGGGAAGGAAACCAGGACTCAAATCAACAATTTGGAACAAAAGAAAGAAAGAAATGTTCAATCAGAACATAATGAAGAAACAAGAATTCAAAAATAAATGAAGAGAGGCTTAGGAGAGGCTTTATTTCCCTGTGCTAGAACCCTGGGTTGTGTGCTTGATCTTGCTCCCCAGTTGTTCCTCCCGGTTTATCTGCACACGAATGTGGGACCACCCAGTCTGCAAGCCACCACCTCACTCGGTCCTCTCCACCTGGCTGCCTGTCTCCGCCCCTCCTACCGGTCTGGATGAATGTGTCTTCTTAACTCCCTGGTTGTTGGGCTTCCATGCAGTTCGATTTTCTGTCAGTTCTGGTTGTTTTCTGTTTTTAAATTTGTTGTTGTCCTTCTTTTGGTTGTGCAAGGAGGCATAGTGTGTCTACCTGCACCTCCATCTTGCCTGGAAGTAATAAGTCAAGTTTTTTATTTAATGAGCCATAAAGAGAATAACAGACTAAACCCACAAATAAAATATTAAAAAGAAATAATGAAGATTAATGAAATAGAAAAGATAACAGCAGAGATAAACAAATCAAAAGCTGAAATTCTGAAAAAATATTCCAACAAAAAATGTATTTTAAAAGAAAACAAAGGGAAGAAAGGAGAAAGGGAGAAAAAGACAGAGAAATTACAAGTAAAAAGTATTAAGAATGAGCCTTGGCCAGTGTGGCCCAGTTGGTTGGAGCATCATCCCATAAACTTGAAAGGTTGTGGGTTCAATTCTTAGTCATATGTCTGGGTCGCTGGTTTGGTCCCCAGTCGGGGCTCATGCTAGCGGAAACTGATGGATGTTTCTCTCCCCCTCTTCTCCTCTTTCTAGAATCAATGAACATGTCCTCAGGTGAAGATAAATAAATATATATATGGAATATATATATGGAATATATATGGAATATATATATGGAATATATGGATACATATGGAATGAAAAGGGGGATATATTAAAAATAAATTGTGGATTTAAAAATCACAAGTGAAATCTATAAATGAATTCATGCCAATAACTTTGAAAATGTGTATATAGTAAATCTTTTTCTAGAAAATTTACTCAAGAGAAATTAGGAAACCTAAATATATCAATAACTATTAAGGAAACTGAGTGGACAATCAAAAGACTTATAAATGGTAAGATAGATGATTTTATAAGTTTTCCAAACCTTAAAGAAATAATGTTTTTATTATGTAAACTGTTTAAGATAATAGAATAAGAGGGAAGAAATACTCAGCACATTTTATGAGAATAGCATAGTCTACCCAAATCAGAATAGGGAAGTACAAGAAAAAGAAAATTTAGACCCATTTGACTTATGAATATAGAAAGCATATTAACTAAACACTAGCAAATCAAACTTAGAATATTATTTTTAAAATACAAGAAAACAGAGTTTTCAAGGATAATTTGGCATCACCAATATCTTATGAGGGAAAATAGTAACATCTCAAAGAATGAAGAAAACCATTTACTGATATTTATCATTTATTTATGAAAATATTCTTAGCAAACAAGAGGAAAACTTCATTAACCTGATCCAAACTTATAGCAAACATAATGCTAATTTTTTAGCAAATTTTAGGAATATTCTCATCAAAGACAGTATCAAAGCAAAAATATTTTCTATCACTTCTTGTCAATAAAAATGAGAAACTAGAATTATAAACTAAAAAACAAAACTGGTTCTATTTGGAGATAAAATTGTTATGATATACATAGAAATTCAAGAGAAACTATGAGCAGAGTATTAGAAGTATAAATATAGACAAGTAAAGTTTTTTAACACAAGATCAAATCATCAAAACCATTAACATCCCCATAAGCTATTAAAAAAAACATAATATAGAAAAATACATCATGTTTACTATAGCAAAAAAATATAAAAGGTATCTACTATGAATTTTACAAAAGTTGTGGAAGACTATTATAAGAAAATCATAAAACTATACGTATTCCAGCACACAAAAGAAGATGAAAATAAAAGCATACACTAATTATGTTGATGGGAAGACTCAATATTATTAAAATGTCTATTCACTCTAAATTAATCTATAAATTCAATAAACCATCATTGACCTATAAGACCTACTAAAAGTGAAAGAAATACAGTTCTATAGTATTGCTACAGGGATAGGCATAGAGATAAACAATACAAACATCTCAGAAACAGACACATATGTATGTACAAAATAAATGACAGATGTGGTAACCCAAGTTAGTAGAAAACAAACTACTCATTAAATGGGGCTAGAAAAAACAATGTTCTCTTGATGGGAAAAAATAAAAATTAAAAGTATGTGCCAGGAAAAAAATAATACTAGTTTGTAGAAATTACAAAAATAACTCTCAGGAGGTTAAAGATCTAAATGTGAAGAAGAAAATATCTTTTAAAGACTATATAAATATCTTTATAACTTCAAGATAGAGATGGATTTCTTAAACAAATACTAAAAAGTAGATAATAAAACAACTTTCAAATTTTAAATTATAAAATGTTCAAAATTAAAAATTATAAAATATGTACTTATCAAATATTTGATGATCAAAAACATCAGTGTGTTATTTTTAATAAATAGGTCAATAAAATTAGAAGATTAGAAACAGGATGGATCCAATGAATTTTAGAATATGTTTTCCTATTTCTGAAAAAATTGCTATTGTAATTTTGATAGAGGTTGCATTGAATCTATAGGTTGCTTTGGGTAGTATGGACAGTTTAACAATATTAATTTTTCCAATCCAATAACATGGGTTGTCTTTTCATTTATTTGTCTTCAATTTCTTTCATCAGTGTCTTACAGTTTTCAGTGGACAGGTCTTTCACCTCCTTGGTTAAATTTATTCCTTTATATTTTATTCATTTTGATTCTATTGTAAATAGAACCATTTTCTTAATTTCTCTTTCAGATAGTTCATTTTACTGTATAGAAATGAAACTTATTTATGTGTGTTGATTTTCTTGCAACTTTTCAGAATTTATTTAGTGGTTCTAACAGGTTTTTGGGTGGAGTCTTTAGAATTTCTTGTGTATGAGGTCCTGTCATCTGCAAACAGAGATCATTTTAATTCTTTCTTTCTGATTTAGATGTCTTTTATTTCTTTGTCTTGCCCAGGTGCTGTGATTAGGGTTTCCACTACCATGTTTAATAGAAGTAGTGGGAGTGGATATTTTTGTCTCACTCTTAATTTTGGAGGAAAGAGTTTTCAAGTAGCCAAAACAATCTTTATAAAAAGAACAAAGATATAGGCATCATTCCCCCAAATATGAAACTGTATTATAAAGCTATAGTAATCAAAACAGTATGGTAGTGGCATAAAAACAGGCACATGTACTGGTGAAACAGAATAGAGGGCTCAGAAATAAACTCATGCATATAAGTTCAACTAATCTTTGACAAGGGTAATAAAAACACACAATGAGGAAAAGACAGTCTCTTCAATAACTAGTGTTGGGAAAACTAGACATGCACAGGGAAAAGAATAAAATTCAATCCCTACTTAATTTCATTCACAAAAATAAACTCGAAGTAAATTAAAGACTTAAGTGTAAAATCCAAAATTATAAAACTCCTAGAGGAAAACATAGAGAAAAATATTTTTGACATTGGTCTTGGTGACGATTTTCTGGATAAGACAGCAACAGCATAGGCAACAAAAGCTAAAATTAACAAGTGGGACCACATCTAACTGAAAAGCTTCCACATAGCAAAGAAAACAATCAATAAACTGAAAAGGTAACATATGGAAGGAAAGAAAATATTTTAAAACCCAATACCCAATAAGGGGCCAATATCTAAAATATATAAAGAATTCATACAACTCAATAGCAAAAAAGGAAATAATGCAATTTAAAAAGCGGCAAAGGACCTGAATGGACATTTTCCGAAGACGACATACAAATGACCAACTGGTACATGAAAAGGTGCTCCACATCACTAACCATCAGGGACATTCAGATCAAAACTCCAATGAGATATCACCTCACATCTCTTAGTATGTCTATTATCCAAGACAAGAGATAACCAATGCTGATGACACATGACAATACGGAGAAAAAAGGAACCCTTGTACATGGTTGGCAGGAATATAAAGTGGTAGAGCCACTATAGAAAGCAGCATGGAGATGCATCAAAAAATTAAAATTAGAACTACCGTATAACCCAGCAATCCCAGTCGTGCCTGAGAAAATAAAATCAGGATCTCAAAGACATGTCATCATTACCATGTTCACTGCAGCATCATTCATAATAGCCAAGATATGGATACAACCCAAATGTTCTTCAGAATGGATAAAGAAAATGTGATATATATTATATTACATATACATAATGTAATATATATTGTCTTATATATATGAAATAAAGTATTATTCAACCATAAAAAGACAGAAATCCTGCCATTTTCCACAACAAGGATAAACCTAAGGGCATTGTGCTAAGTGTAAGAAACTAAACAGAGAAAGACAAATACTGTCTGGTATCACTTACATTTGGAATCTAAAAAAAAATAGCTGATTTTATAAAAACAGAGAATAAATGTTGGCTGTCAGGGGCAGGGGCCCGGGGGAAGGGAAAATGGGGAGATGTAGATAAAACATTGCAAATTTATAGCTATACAATAAGTTCTGATGACCCGATATATAGCACAATGACTATAGTTAATAATATAGTATTGTATAAATGAAATTTGCTGATATTAAATCTTAAGCATCTCACCACACAAAAAAGGAGTTAACTATGTACAGTGATGGATATGTTAATTATCCTGACCTTGGTCATCATTCTACAACATATATGTATATCAAATCATCATACTGTATACTTTGAAAACACACAATTATATTTGTCAATTATTTCTTAATAAAATTGGAAAGAAAAATAGAATGATAAATAATTGTATCACATTTTCTGAAAAGGGATTCATATTTTCAGTATATAAAGAACTTCTACAAATGAATAAGGAAAAAATACCGTGACAATAAACTGTCATTTTCCATTAGAATATTAATGGCTACTAAACATAATAGAAGATATCAGAAGGCACTAGTAACCAGGAAAATCAAACAAAAATAAGATACTCTTGTACATCCATCAGATTAGCAAAAAGAATTGGATGATATTATTTGAGGCAAGATATAGATAAATGAAAGTTCATGCACTGATGTTAGAAGAATAATTTAGGATAATCACTTTGGAAAGAAATGTCTTCATCTATTTAATTTGAATATTAATATACTTTGAAGTTCAGCAGTTTTCCTTCTTTTCTTTTATTACAGCAGATTCCCCCTCAACATATGAATCATCCCCATTAAACAAGCATGTTGTTATTTCTATCTTTTAAAAATTAAACTTGAATCTACTCCTATTTTTTGTTCTCCTTTAACTCTCAACAGTTATCTACTATTGATGGCTCCGATGCCTCTTCTATTCTGGGGCTGTGTATTCTAACCTGTTAAAGCGAGTGATCTTGAATCTACTCCACTAAAACCATGTATAAAAGCCCAACCAATGGTCAGTTCTCCACCTTCATCTTATTTGACCTGTTGGCAGCATTTACCAGAGCTGATCACTCTCTCCTTTATGAAACATTGTCTTTATCTGGGCTCTAGACAATATGGTCTCATGATTTTTTTCCTTCCCCGCCAGCCATTCCTGCTCTGTCTTCTTTGCTGATCCTTCCTCATTTCCTTGATATTTTATGTTGGAGTGTCCCAGGGCTCAGTCCTTGTACCTTTTCTCTTCTTTTTCTATGTCCATTCAATCTAGACTCATGATTTTAACTACCAGTAATATATTATCACTCCCAAATGCATATCTCACTTGAGTTTCTGACTGGCATATACAACTGCCTATTTAAATCTCCATTTGGCTATCTAAAGTCATCTCAAAGTTAATATGCCCAAACTAAAATCTTGATCTCCAAAAGTATCTGACATTCTCACCATTTTCCTTACATTCCCCAAATCCATCTTCCCCATTCAAATGGTATTCTTCTCTTTTGTCATAGTCTGCATCAAATCCATCATGAAATCTTATTGGCTCATCCTCAATGTGTATCCAAAATTTGACCACTGTTCACTCCTCAACTATATCACCCTGATCCAAGCCCTCATCATGTCTTACCTAGATTATTGAACAGCCTCCTGATTTGTGTTCTTGCTTCTACCTTTGTCCTTCTAGGATCTTGTTCAAAGGCAGGATGATTTTGTTATTTCTCTGCCCAAAACCCTACAATGACATTCCATCTCAGAAAAAGAGCCTTACCATCACAATGATCTAAAAAGTAGGTTCCCATTTTAATTATGATTGTTTTCTTAAATATACATGCATACTGTTATTTGGAATATTTCACAATAAAAATAAGTCAGGGTCCCTATTCCTTCTCTGACCTCTGTGTTTATCATTCTCTCTTCATTTACTCCTCTCTAATCACATTGACTTTCTTGCTATCCCTTGATCTTACCAAAAACACCCTCTCCTTAGGACTTTGGCATTTGCTGTTCCCTTAAGCCGTAATACTTGTCCCCCGGAGAGCCACATGACTTACTTTCTTACTTCCTCCAGTTTTATATTCATATGTCACCTTCTCAGTGAATCCTTGCCTGATCAGCTTCTAAAAAATCATGACACTACCCTTCCCTCTACCATTCACTATCCTCCTTTCATGCTTCATTTTTCTCTGTAAAATTTATCACTCACCTGCCCGGCTGGTGTAGCTCAGTGGATTGAGCACGGGCTGGGAACCAGAGGGTCCCGGTTTGATTCCCAGTCGGGGCACATGCCTGGGTTGCAGGCCAGGTCCCCAGTGGGGGCCATGTGAGAGGCAACCATACATTGCTCTTTCTCCCTCCCTTCTTCTCTCTCTGAAAATAAATAAAAAAAATCTTTTAAAAAATTTAAAAAAAATTTATCACTCACCTAACATACTATATCCTTTCATTATATTTTATCATTCTCCCTTCTACTAGAATGTAATCTCTAGATAAATATGGATTTTTGTGTATTTCATTCACTGCTGTCTACCCAACATCTAGTACAGTGTCTAGCAAATTAGATATCCAATTGTTTAATGGATGAATACACAAATAAGTAGAACAATTTTAATAGCAAAAAAATTGAAAATGACCCTTAACAGAAGAATAGGTAGAGTATAGCAATAATGCAATCTCAGAAATGTATTGCTGAGAGGGTGAGGAGGAAGAAAGCTACATGGAGTGTGGTGTCACTTAAGAAGCTTGACATCCTGCAAAATAGTACTTATTTCATTTATGGCTACATACACATGCAGTAATAGTATAAAACCTTATATAGGTAGAGTAAACATAAAATTCAAGAGACTCTTGACTCTGGGATAGGAGAAGAATGGGATAAGAAAACTAAATGGGATTTTATTTTATCTGTAACTATCTTAAGCATACATACATATTGTTTGCAATATTTGAAATATTTAACAATAACAAATGTGTCCCTTACTTGTCTTAAAACCATCTCTCCATGTGCTCCTTCTTGGCAGTGTTCGTGAAAGTATTAGTAAATTGGAGACCTTGTGTGGAAAGATTTTCAGATACAGCTATAAGGTACAATCCAATCGATGACTTTACCCAGTTCAGAAATTGCATTGATTTACATCAACAGGTTGAGTGGGAAGCCATGTCAAATGTGCTCACAATTCCAAATTTTACTTGCAGTAGGACATGAATTCATCTCTCATGATTCCTCAGCCAGCTAGCCGAGATCTCACAATTTCATAACCAACTCATCCATCACTCACATCCGGCTTGTGCTGTAAGTTAGTATAAACCTTCCAGACATGCTCACCACATGAGGCCTTGAGGTGTTCTCAACGTGCAACTTCCCAAAGAAATAATTTTTTAAAATACATGACGCTAACTCTAAGGCTTATAAAGTCAAATTTGAACCTAATTATTAAAAATCCATGAAGTGAAATGTCTTACATTGTTTTTATATTGGCTACAAAATCATTAGAAAATGCCAAAACTTTTTTTATTCTGGATAAAATAAAAGTGTTGTTTCTTAGGATCTGCATCAGCTCTTTTTAAAAATATTAAATGTCATTTACAAATTAATAGTGTCTATTCTTAAAAATTAATAACGCTTATTTTGAACCAACCCAAATAGGTGCTAAGGTAAGCTCACGTTCTATCTTTATAGGACATCTCTCATTCTGCCTCTTTAATAAGGGAAGGACTGTGAAAATAGAAATGAATTAATTCAGTATTTATTGAAAGGCAAAGCCTTTAATCCATAAATATTTAACAGGCTCAGTTTTTCTTTTTTGGTGTCTATTCGGTCATTTTTTTTTTTAAACAAGCTTTCCTACTTGCCTAGATACAGGAAATAGTCATTGTAAATCGGTAATCCTCATTCCTACCCTGTCCTCTTCTTAGCTTCATCTTGTGTTTAATTCACCTTTGCCAATTCTAAGAAAGGCCTGGTCCATTAATGCGCAGTTACGTACCTGAATGAATGATGAATAACTGTAGATTAATGAATTTTAAAGCACCTAATTAAAATTAGTACTTAAAAAATTGTGTTTGAAAACAGACAGTGGTTTTAAGAAAAACTTACCCTACCCTCCTGCCTCCACCCTCCCCAAAGTTAAATTCTTAGCTCCCCTGAACCACCATTTGACCTGAAGTAACATAGACCTTTGCATTACATAAAACTATTTTATTGAGCATTTACTGTTTATCAAATACTGTGCCAGTCCTGAAAATAGTGAGGCTGGCACTAGCCTCAAGGATGGCTAATCCAAGGATGTCTACTAAGAGAAGCAGATAGACAATTATAAATAATAAGAATCATAAAAGCGGATTCTAAGAGAACTAACTTCTCCCAGCCCCAGTAAGGGCATGTAAGTCAGACTCAAGCAAGCCCAGAAAGCTTTCCAGAAGAATTCATACCACACCGAGTCATTAGGAATGGATTAGAATTTGTAGCGTAAGGATGAGATGGGGAAAGGCATACCAAGTAAAGTGACTGTATGTGCAGAGAAGCACAGACACACAGACTAACATGGAGGAGCCAGGCAGCAGCGTCGGGCAAATGAGGGACTTTATTCCCAAAGCAGTAGGATCCTTGAAGCTTTTTAAGCAAGGAAACGAACTGATCACGTGTGTGCTGCAGGAAGATCACTCTGACAGCAGAGCAGAAAATGCCCCAGAGGAGGACCATAGGAAAGGCAGGGAGGGAATTACGTGGCCAGCAATCTACAAATGTCAGATGTCCACCACATCAAAAAACATGTCAGACTAATTTGGCAGTAATTTGTCATTGGATAGCAAGATTAAAATATTTCAGATGTTGCTATAACATCATCATAATTCTATTCTCTGTGAAAATAGTAATGAAATAATCATGAAATAAGGGACTACCATTTAGTGTTTCTAATCCTCACAACCATCCTGCATGGTACAGTGTACCCTCTATTTTACAGTTGAAACAATGAAATTAGAAAAATTAAGTAAATTATCTCAAGTCATATATCTACTAAATCATAGGAATACAGGTGGTCTGGCTGCAATACTCACACTCTTTCTGAGCACAATGATTACTTTCAGAGCCCCAGTCTCAGCAGGTTTATCATCAAAGTCCCAAAAAGACAATTAAATTGTGGTTGCTTAGAAAATATTTCAATAAGGTTATTATATTCATAGAAATCTCTCAACTCTTTTACTATTTTAGTCATCCATGTATTAATGTTTAAAACATTCTCAGAGAAAATATACTAGAAAGAAACTGGCCACCATAGTGCCGAGCCTGACCACATGGGGTTTTTCTCAAAGTTAGTGCAAATTCTCAGAAAGAAATACTAACATTAAATTATGTTAAAAGTATTTTTGGTTCTTACTAAATGATGCATATAGAAAGGCTGGTTTAAAATAGTCACAGATTTCAGGGGAGGAGAGGAAAGACACCTCACTGGCGTCGCTCATGCTTAAAACACCTAATTAGTCATGCAAAATGCAACCTATATGCAAGGGATGAGTTAACATTGCTCTCACAGCCTTCACTTTCCCATTATCTGACTTTTATAAGTTTAAATCTGCAATCTTAAAGGTTGTTTCACTCTAGGATTTTTGCATTTAATTAAATATAGCAATAGAGAAAAATCACATTTTTCAAAACAAGTGTTCATCATCTTAAATCTGGCAATAAAATAAATGAGTCATCACTACTGTCAGAGAAAAGCTTTCAACCGCTCTTGCTACTGTACCATTACTTTCTTTATAGCCAATATAAGATCTGCCAAAAACATGTGGATAGAACATCTATAAAAGGCATCTATAAAACGCCTTTTCAGAAAACATCTATAAAATTTGTTTTCAAATTTGCTCATATGTTATGCTGTCATAGAGTACAAAATCAAATATCCTAGCTCAAATTTACCAATTGAAACTTTAAATGATCTAACTTTATTCTTTACTATTATTATAACGTGTCAAAGGAATTTCTCCCTTCAAAATCCCAAGAATATTCTCTACAATTAAGCTGGATATCCTCAAGTCACGTGAAGTACACAGACACCAATATAAAAACCCTAAGAAACAAAAGCATTTTTATCCCTAAAACTGAGGAAAGAGATTCTTGGAGTATGTTACAAAGACTAAAAATTACATATGTTGGAATCATGGAATCCTTGAAATGTATGATATATGCTTTTGGGTTGTCATTAAAGCATCCATTCTGGAACATGGATATTGTAGGGAAGGGAAGAGAGGGGAGTGCAGACTGGGTAAAAGACGGTGAACGGAGTAGCCAAAGAACATATACGCGTTACCCAAAGGTACAGACAACAGCGTGGTGATGGCCAGAGGGAAGGGGCAAGGGAGCCGTGTGGGGGTGCACAAAGGGGGGAAAACGAGGACACCCATAATGGTGTAAACAATAAAAATAAAGCTAAAACAAGAAATCTACATGAAGATAAAAGTTTAAATTTCCAAGTACAAAATCTTTTATTATTCAGTCAACAAACATTTATATATTATCTATATATTATATATTATCAGGCACTATACTAGGCTCCATTTTTTAATGAGGCTAACCTTAGGGCCCATTAGATGAATTTTTTTTAATTTCACTTGAATTTTTTTTAAAAAGAATCTCATTAGCCTCACAATGCATCAGTCCTTGATAACTCATTTGTTAATCCCTTAAACTTCTGACAGGAGTATTGCTGTCACACAGAAAGGAGAGAGACACTTCCCACAGTAAGTCAGCTGTCTCCTTGGGCCTCAAGGAATGACACAGCCATGCCACGGTCGCCGCGTCTCAGCCTCTGCTCCCGGCCAGTACAGTTCAGAGAGAGTAGCAGTCTCGTGGAGGGTGAGACACTCTCACCAGTCATATAAGAGATTGACAAATTAAAATGCTCATTAATTACATTACAATGAGAAGTATAACAAGTGTTCAAGTCTATCTGAATTCCCTTGTCCCATACATTCTATCCCTGTAGGCAAACCTACTTGGGAAACCAAATTATAATCAGAAGCTGATTTAGCAAACATGAAATTTGGTCAAAGGGAAGTGAATATTATCAGAGACATAGACTTGAGAATGAAAGGGCACTGAGAAGAAACCTCAGGAAGGCAGAAAGAGACCCAATGTACAGCAATATCTCCTAAGGCTTGGGAAAAGAGATTTTCAAGAAGACTTCTGTGAAGACTGTGAAAGGTGAAGGAAACCGTGAACAATCAACTCCCCATCCTCAGGCTTTCGGATTTGTCTTTTAGAAGATAATTGATCTCCGCTTAACAGACTCAATCAGATAGTCAGGCTGGAATCAGATTACAATAAGCTACTGAGAATGGTTCTTCAAAAGATAAGGCAGCAATTGTGGGGCATCCTTCAAAGAATCTGGTAGTGAAGGGAAATAATCACAAATAGAGGGGCAAGTTCTATAATGGTTTCTTAAAATGGAATGCTCAGCCATACGTATACTTTGAAGTGTAGTAAATAATAGAGAGTGAACAATGAATCAAAAACCAGCATTGATGAAATCAAGGCCACCAATGGAGTATTAATTAGGCACAGATATCAAGGGACATTTCTTCTGGATTAAAAGGAAACTAAGTGAAGGAACAGATATAAATTGGTATGGATGAAGATGTAATTCAATGAGGGGTATACCTGTCTTGACAGACACATTTTTTTCTATACGGAAAAGAAAATTTGCTGAGAGAAAGGGCGATAGTGGTGAGGTAGGTATTACGAAAAGGGTGGTAAATGTTTGGAAAAGTGATGTAGATAAATATAAGAGGAGCTGATTAAGGAAAGTACTGAGGTTGCAAGTCACGGTGGAGACCATCATTTTGGTATCAGTTCCGTCAATTGCTATTTCATCCAGCATCTCTCAGCACATAGACAGGAGTAGAGAAAGCAGGAGATTGATCCAAATCAGGGTAAACGGAATAGATCTGATGGAAACACAGGGAAATTCTGATGAGAGTACTTGTAAGGGAATGAATAGAGTGATATACCACATCTAGGCAATATGTGGGAGAAATTAAGCCATCAGTGGGCAGTGTACTAAGGAGAAAATTGAGCAATTGATAATCTATAGAATTAGATGAAAACTATCATAGTCTGCGATTCCTGGAAGCCGAGCCTGTAACAGAGCTTGTCTGCAGACTATTTTAGGAACTCCAGGGAACCAGAATGAGAAAGAGAGAAGTTAAACAGAGAAGAAAGGATAGTCAGTAAAAGGAGGTGTTTTCAAGCTAGCCGTTGCTACAGTTAACTGGTGCTTGGTAACATTTGAACTTCGGAGAACTATGAAATGTGCCCGTAACCATTCATTTAGGGATGCCACTGATTGAGGGTGACCACATGGGCATTAACTCCATCACATTTCCACTTTGCACATGATGAGTGCCAGAGTCCTGAAGACATCCCACAGTGCGGCATCAGAGAAGCCTTGTGTGGAGAGCAGGACTGCTAAAATGACATTGGTCCTGTTAAGATAGCATAAAGTATATAAAGTAAAGTGGAGTCACTCATGTCAACCAAGATGGCTCCCAGTCAGCCATGACACTTTGCTTAAAGAGGGAAACTACCTAAGTCATGCTACATGCATCTGGCAAGGAGACATGCCTAAGATATCTGCACACGTGATCAGAACAGCCATGTCTGCAGAGCGGGACCACCCATATACAGGCTCCTGGACAAATTCTCCACTTGCCTCCAGGGGCTCCAAGACACTTATTAAGAGACCCAGAAGGGTGGAGCACACCACTTTCAAAGCATAACTGAGGCAGGCTCCAGAGCCTGATGAGACAGTCAAGCTCCACACACCAGAGCGCTGTCCCACACCACACTGATCTCCCTTGGCATTGGACACCAGAGGCTCTGCCTGCTGGACTGAGGACTTCATCTGCCCTGCTGCCCACCTGGCTCTGGAGATCCTTCCTTGCAAGATGCTGACAACTCTCTTGCTCACCATGCTGTCTCCTGGACCTGCAAACTGAGACTGTAGGACTTGGGTTTGTTATTCCCCACTGATTGCTATGTATGTGTGTGTTATATTTCTCTTAGATCGTTAGCAGCGAGTAGGATATTAATGTTCTACTTTGAGTGAACCTGCATTCAATAAAGGCTGAGTGAATAGCATAGTTACTGTGTGTGACTCTTGTCTATTCCTTGGTCCTGGGCTCCTAAGCAGGCAGCTAGCCAAGCAGTTGTTTGGCTGACTTATAGGAAAGACTGTATTGAGAACATACACTCATGATAGCTTGGGGCAGGGAATGAGAGGTGTGCAAAACAGGACATGTGATGAGATACTGCCAGGTTTGCCTTTAGAAATTCGGCTAAATCCTAACCAAAATTCTACCATAGCAGTGCGGCTGGAGGAAAAGGTGAGTGTATGGAAAATGGCACAAGACCTAAGATCAAGCATAAAGTAAGAACATGAGAAAGCTAAAGGAATAAAAGGCTAATGATTCCAGATTTGTCTATAAACATTTAATATTTTAAAGTTGGAATTATCCCAGATATTGATAACACATCTGGACGTGGGCTTAAGAGTTAATTACTGGAATTGAAGTAATCTGGAAATTCTGAGAAGTTATGTCAGATAGGTTATACTGCAATAACAAATTTGGCCCCCAAATTTCTAATTTACAAATGATTTATTTCCTATTCAGACTATATGTCCATCTGAGATCAGAGAAAGCTCCCCTTCATTACACTGTGGCCCATGCTAACCAAGCAACCTCTCCCTGAAGCATTACCAGTCTTTATGGCAGGAAGAAAAGACAATGTGGTGAACTTTGACTTCACTATCAAAGCTTCTGTTCAGAAGTGACACTCATCACTTCCTTTTACACTTCCTGGAAAATCAAGTCATATGCTCATGCTTCTGGTCCAAGAGCAGAGATGTAAAATCCTTCCACAGAGAGGATCACCAGCTGGAGGGGCACCAAGTATGTTGCCTCGTGACACATATGAGAATGTGCTGGTGGCAGAGTTGAAGTAGAAAAGAACTATGTCTTCTATGAATGAAGGTCAGAAAGTACTATAAGGGTTTCTACAAGTGGTCTGCCAAAGAAACAATGGAACTCTTGGGGAATATTCTGGAACCCTTTGTGTGAGGGAGTATGGGGACAAATAACACGGACTTGAGGGTTTTCTGGGGAAGCTCTGTCCTTGGGAGAGAGTTGATTTTAATGAAGTTCGAAAGAAGTTCTGTGAAGTAACTGAGGGTGCAATGGGAGTAATTTATAAGCTTATATTTTTTAGCTCTTCTTTTCTTAGAGTTCAGTCTTTCTCTGGATGATAGCCTTCACTTTTCACTTCAACTACCTCCTATAACCAGGTGGCTCTCAAATCTTTACCTGAAGCCCATACCTCTCCCCTAACACCAGACCCAAATAGTCAGTTTCACCGGCATGTCACCAAAATTCAAGATGAATAAAACTAAAATCACATCTGCCCCTCCATATCCACCTCCTATGCTCCTTAAGTAAAACCTTCTATGGTCTTCTCCCGCTTTGATACCTCCTATAACCATAAGGCTTCCCCAGAAGGTGGCCACTGAGAACCATAGAAATGTATTTATAAGGAAGACAGTAGTTTTATCAGATATTCCTTATATACCATTTAACTTCTTGAAAAAACAGATGGACATCAGTTTATGATGTATCTTAACTCATATAACAAACAAGAAATTGAGAGCTTCCCAGCAGAAGGCTGACAATGATCACCACCATGGAAAAATGTGGCTCCCTCATGTTGTTCCCAGATCAAAGTCAGTTCACAGAGGCCACTGGTAAATGAGGGGCCATGGACCCTGAGCAAGGATTATTCGCCGCTACTGGGAATACATACTGTAAATACCATCCTGACTCTTCTCCAAAAGGACATGTTGCCATTTTCCAGGGTAACTAGGTACTGGGGGTGAGGGTACTGGGGGTGAAATAACCATACTTTTCAAAAACAAATATGGAGTCTGAGTCATGAACCTTTGTTTATAGACAGGAGCTTATGGAAACCAACTGGTAAATGAAGATTTGCCCCAAGTGTATATCTAATAGCTGGTCCATGGGTCATTGGACACAGCTTGTACTTATTTTCTAGCCTCACGTTTTATCGTGGAACAGGACTGACCTGTGGTATAAGGCATTAGAGTAGGGAGAGCCTAGTAGAAAGCCTTAAAATGCCCTCTTGACAATATTATTTCTGACCAAGGGACCTATTATAAGGTTAAGGGAGTATGACAGAGGAGAGAAGATTCAGAAGCTACTGGTCTTACTATGGACTCCATTACCTAGAAGTAACCAGCCTAATAGAATAGAATGGGGGAAAGACATAAGTAAGACATCATCTTAGTGACAAAACCCTTCACATTGAGCTGTTATCATCCAAGATGCCACAGCCCAATAAGAACAAAGCAGCCAAGGACCCAGATTCCTTGCATTACCAGATCACTTGCACTCTGGGTCTGGCTGTGTCCCGGCATGGTCTGGGAACTTTTGCATGTCAGGTGACCTCTAGGGTCCTGACTTGTGCAAGAAAAATTTCATGACACGAGCCCAGGTGAAGGTGAGGGCAAGTTTATTAATGTTTAAGACAGTGAGGCAAAAGAAGGGCTCCTGGGGACAGGTTCAGGTGTTAAGCTCAGAATGAGCTGCCACTGCCCACTGTTCCCCAAGGTGAAAGTCTCACTGAGACCCTTAGAGTTTAGGATTAAAAAAAAGCAAAGTACACACCTGAGAAAAAGAGTGCACACTGACATCCTTTGTCCTGAGGGTTTTGTCTACTTCACTATAGGTAGGAATTTTAGGGGAGGTCCCACAGCAGGATCTCAACAGAATATTCATTAGATTTCTGGATGTATTGTTTTAGTGTATTGATAGATTAAAATTAGCACATAGTGGGTTCTGGGGTCATTTTCTGGTTAGTTTCACCTCTGTGTTGCATTAGTCTGGCTCTAATTGGTTTTTTGTTATCTATCTCCCTGACTAAGGTGATTTAAACCACCTATTCTCAGATAGGTTAAGGAGGATAATGTCATGTGACTTAGCAGTTGGCTATTAATTGTTCAGCCCTTCCAACTGTTCATTCAACAACTTATCTCAGTTTCCCCATTCCAGTTGCCAGTGAATTTTCCTAGTTTCTTAATAACCTGTCTGACTAAGGAAGAAGTCTAGTTCAATCTGCTGACAAGCAATTCAGATCAGCCAAACTTTTTAGTAACAAACGCATGGTGGAGGTATTAAAATGCACCAATGAAATAAGCACAGGGACCAGTTGCAGCGGTGGAGACTGTAGCTTGTTTTAGTTTCTTTCTTGCTACAGAAAACGTAGCTAACCGCCACTTTGAAGGAAACTCTATGACATGTACCTCCTCCCTGGGGAAGAAGTGAAAGCACCACGTTGTCACAATATTTGAGGTCCATGTTGTGATGGGAGAAACACATATGTAATGAAAGGATGCAAGTGGTCCAAAGGGTGGATTGTATCAGATTTCTCATATGAACTAGTTCAGATGCTCTTGGCCTCATTGTCCCTTGTTGTAAGTGCTGCCAACGTGACCCAGCTCTGCACAGGCTCTTACTAACTTCACAGTGGCACACCCTCACAGCATGTCACCTTGTTCCTGAACTAAGTGCCTCTTCTGCCTCTTTTCCCCTTTATGCTTACTCAGGACCAAGACAGACAGGAGCAAGTAGATAAATTACTCCCATTTGAAGTCAGAAATCAGAACCTGAGACAAAAATGCATCTACAGTGATTTATTGAAGAACTGTGCTACAGAGAAAGGGAGCAAGGGAAGCAGGTCAGGGCCGGAGAAGGAAGTAAACAAGTCTGACTTCAGTAGAAGACTAGCTTGAGTCCCATGGTGCAACCTGGAGCATGAATTGAGGCAAAGGGCCAGCCCACTGGCTGTGGGCTGAGGACATAACTTCATGTTGCAGCGATTTTCTAACAACCCTCCAGAGATCAGCGAAGTGATGAGTTGCCGCAATTCAACGCAGCAACTTGGGGATGGACGAACAGGCCCAGAAAAGAGAACTCAGTGGGGCATCAATCACTTCCTTTCTGTGCTTTGATAGAGTCCTGGGAAGTAGTTCGCATGGTTGCTCAGAGGACAGCCCTCAGGATCGAACAAATATTTGAATTTAGTAGCAGCCAGCTGCATAGCAAATCCTTGTTTGGACTCTTCTTTCTCCTCCATCTCACTTCCCTAGTCTTTATTTCCTACTTCCTAGGATTGTAATCCCTAATAAGGCAGAATCTACATTAAGACTACCGTGAATGGAAAAACTGAGGAATATGGGACCTGAGTGGATATTCAGTGGCTCAAAATGTTGCAGCAGGAGGAGAGGATAGTGGGAGGGAAGGAGGTAGAATAAAATACCTGATTTCGTTAAAAGGCCCGTACAGAACGAGGGTCTCTGTGTGTGGCGGTGGAGGCCTGATGAAGGTAGCAGTCTTGCTCAACACTTAAGAAGCAGTTTGATGACAAGTAATCTGCAGAGCCCCACAGCTAACACAACTCCAGGCAAGAAAAAACCAGCTAGTTAAAGATTTTGGCAGATGGAAATCTCTCCAAAGATGAGCCATTTTAAGACTTATCTTATAATGAAAAATTGAAGCTAAATAGTTTATCGAGAATCATTCTTTTAGCCCTGGCTGGTGTGACTCAGTGGATTGAGTGCCGGCCTGTAAACCAAAGGGTCACCTGTTCAATTCCCAGTCAGGGCACATGCCTTGGTTGCAGGCCAGGTCCCCAGTAGGGGGTGCTCAAGAAGCAACCACACATTGATGTTTATCTCCCTCTCCTTCTCTCTCCCTTCCCCTCTCTAAAAATAAAATAAAATCTATAAACAAAAAGAAAAGAACAATTATTTTAAAATTAAATGTCAGAGATGCTTAGCTTTTGAAAGGTGACTGTGACAGGATTGATTCTTTGACTTCCTAACTGCTTTCTACTTAGAGGACTCACAAAGCTTCCTTGTCGGAGACTAGAGACTAAAGACAGTGTAAAGTCCTATAGGTTTACTACATGGAAATATTCATCATTGAAATATTCATCATTGTTGAACGTGAAAAAACTTTCATATAGCACAGAGAAATGAAAATTTTCTTAAAGCTCCATTTGAATTACCTCTCCAGTATTAAGTTACATAGATTATTATGCCAACTCAATTGATCTATTTCATATTTATGGCACATTCAATAAACACCCCATTAGCCAAAGCCTCTTGAATCCTCTGCAATGTGAAAAGCAAGAATTCACTTACCAGCACAGCAAATAAGATGATTGTGCCTAGCAATACTATTATCATTAATTGTATTTGTCAACTTTTTTATTTCCCAGGTTCAGAATGCTTCCTGAATGTTAGATCACTAGATGAAACAATGCCATATAAAGTTGACAGGTGAAAAACTACTCTGATTGTCACCAAAGAGTAAAGAATGATCAGCCCAAGGCCATTCAGTAAAGATGTCAGAGACTGAACATTGAAATCCTTTATCATTTCCAATAAGGAGTCAGTAGACCACATTCTATGTGTACACATATAAATAATATATGAACACATGTTTGGACAAATTAGTACAAGCATATAGTTATGTAAACAAATATCATATTTTATATATAACTCAAGTGCCTTTTTAGTGAATTTGAAAGTTTTTTTTTTTAATGATAGAAGCTAGGCACAATGAACAAAGCTAAACAATCACCAAGAAAGATAGGATATGCTTAAAAGCTGAGCAATTTTGGAAACCTTGTAACAATAAAATATTAAGAATAATTTCTAATAAATGCATGTGGGTTAGTATTTCAAAAGCTTATATCCTTTGTTATCTGAAGTTTAAGGTACCCACACATCATAGGTGTCAGTACATTGTCACAAAATGCCTGGACAAAGGGCTGCTATGTGTATAAAGCACACATTTTCTCACAGTTATAAGAAACATAGGGAAGAGTCATGTTCATTGATGAATAAATCTAAGGCGATATTGAACAGAGCTTTACGATAAATTTCCCTGTCATATGACTTGACAAGTTTTAGTTTTTCTTAATGCACACAAGCAAAACCTTGGAATATAAACTATCGGTAGAAATCTGCATATTTCTGAGACTTTTAACCCCTATTCCAAATTTCAGTTTAGCATTCAGTGATATTCTAATACTGCACATTCGTTCAGCATAGCCACTGAGAGTCCACTCTGTGCCAGGCACTGGCTAGAGGCAGGGTTATATGGGTAAATGAAGATACTTTGCAGTATTGAGTACGTGTCTCTCGGGATCCTAAGAGTATAAGAACCTTACAGAAGGGAACCGTGTTTCATATCTTCCATGGAGATTAGCCGTGCCACGCACATGTTAGGTGCTCAAAACTCATTTTAAAACTCTTGATGGTGGCCCTGGCTGGGTGGCTGAATTGGTTGGAGTGTCATTTCACACACCAAAGGGTTGCAGGTTCAATTCCTGGTAGGTGCACATATCTAGGTTATACAGGTTCAGCCCTGGTCCAGGCACATCTGGAAGGCAACTGACTGATGTTTCCCTTTCACATTCTCTCTCCCTCTCTCTTTCTCTCTCTCAATAAACATATCCTAAGATGAGGTTTTTTTTAAAAGTCCTGATGGTGTTTGCTGACATATGAACAACTCATTCTTGTACTCTAAAATATAGCATTTAGCATTTAGTAGCACAAAAATGGAGTGAACCTTATGTGTTATGGAATAAGATGCCTATATACTGATAAGGAATGTTGCCTCTCAGACACAGGGTTACCCCACTCCTCAGTTGTTAGACTGCCTGAACTGTATGTCACCACTGTTTACTGTAATGTCCTCCAAAAGGTTTCTTCTGCCCATGCTTCCTGAAGCTCAGTGATTTCCATTTACCAAACATGGTTACTTCTCTGCCTTCTTACGTTTACCACTCTCTGAGCAAGTTCCTCACTGCATTGTGTTATTCCATTTATTATTTATATCCTACCTACTTGATTGGAGATGGCTTAAAATATTAAAATGTATGATAGACAAGACCATTAAAAGTAAAAAGGGAGATAAAAACCCAGTTTCAGAGTAATGAATAAACTTATCAAAAAATAAAAATGAGTTACTATAAGAGGGCACAAAATTTAGCTTCACATTTTTGCAAAGTCAAGGAGAAATGTCAAGTTTATGATAGAATATACGGTTCTCCTCGACAGATTCAAGGAATTACATGAGCATAACTGTGGTGGAGACTGCTGGGTGTCCACCATCTATCTGTTCCCTTCTTCTATAGCAATGGAGTTGTGCTGGACCACCATAGGGGCTGCACTCTTCTGCTCTTCTTTCAAGGGGGAGAGGCCATGTGACTCTGCTCTCACCAATGGGATATGAGCAGAAGTGATATGTAATTTCTACATCTCATGCTTAAGAGGAATTCTATGATCTCAGACATCCTGTCTTTTCCCTTCTTGCTGGCGTGAATGGGAATGAGCCAAGCAGCCTTGGAAGCCACAGATTGAAAATGGAGCTTCATTGGCCTGGAGTAAAAAAAAAAAAACACAGAGAAGATAGGCTTTCCCTTAGAAAATACAGTGTCCTTCACTTGCATAGCTTTCCAAAGTCATCTACACATCTCAGAAAGGTAATCCAAAAAGGATATCATTGAGCTAAATCAAAAATGATACTGAATAGCCAGAAAAATGAAGTCAAAGATTATAGCCGGCATGTAGGATCAGACTAGTTAAAGAATTAGGAAAATAGTATCAATAAACATGATGCATTGTAGCTGCCACCTGGCACCCTATTATGCACCAATGAGCACCAGGAAAGCCTCTCCCAGGGGCTTGGCACTGCCTATTGTTAAAAGTCCACTCATTCTGACCCTTTGGGCCAGAGTACCCAGTTGACCAGCATATCACTCAAGTCTCACCCTACGGTTCTACTTGTATGTGGAGTATAAAGAACAAAATAAAGAAATAAGCAATACTGAAACAGAGTCACAGATACAGAAAGAGAACTAGTAGTTGCCAGAGGGGATGGGGGTGGGGCACTGGGTGAAAGAGGGAAAGGGACTAAGAAACGCTACTTGGTGGTTACAAAATCGTCATGAGGAAGTAAGTAAAGTATAATATTGTGATCGCGATGTATGGTGCCAGGTCGGGTACTAGAAACACTGAGGGGATCACTATGTAAAGTATGTGACTGTCTAACCACTCAGCTGTATATCTGAAACCAATACAGAAAAAAACAAAGTCTAGTCCCAGGAAAGCTTTGAAGTTGGTCAAGTCACATCCTTGCTTCTTCCTTTCATCACATTCCCTCACCCAAAGCACCCTAATACCCATGATGATCCCTGATTTTGGATAGATTAACTCACATGAGCACACCATGCGCAGGACCCTTTTTGATTCTTTTTTCCATCAGAGCGTACTGGTCATGTGCCTCATCCTTTCGGAACCTCACTATGGAATGCCTTTCTAACCTGATTGTCTAATACAAAAGCAGTATATACAAAAAGGCGTGTTACTGAAACTCTTTCTTAACATTTTCCCTGACCAGATACTCTGTTTGCAATAGAAATAGATTTCAAATGTGGACTTCTGGCCAAGATGGAGGCATAGGTAGATACACTTTGCCTCCTTGCAAAACCAAAACAAGGACAACAACAAATTAAAAACAACACATAACCAGAATTGTCACAAAATCGAACTGTATGGAGGTCTGACAACCAAGGAGTTAAAGAAGAAACATTCATCCAGACCAGTAGGAGGGGCAGATAGGCAGCTGGGGCAGAGAGGAGTGATGGCAAGGCAGCAGCTAGAGGACCGGGATCGGTGAGGCGGCAACTGGTGGACTCGGAGGTCCCACATTTCTGTGCCAATAAACTCGGAGGAACAACTGGGGCACCAGACAGACCACACAACCCAGAGTTCCAGTGCAGGGAAATAAAGCCTCAAAACCTCTGACTGAAAAAACCTATGGGGGTTGCATCAGTGGGAGAAACTCCCAGCCTCACAGGAGAGTCCACTGGAGAGACCCTCAGGTTCGTAGAACATACACAGACCCACTCACCCAGGAATCAGCATCAGAAGGGCCCAAATTGTTTGTGGGTAGCTGGGGAAGTTACTGAAAGCCTGCCAAGGGCAGAGAAGGCAGCATTGTTTCCTCTTGGACCCCTTCCCACATATAGTGTTTCAACACAGCAACGTGGGTTGCCCTGTTCTGGCAAATACCTGAGGCTCTACCCCTTACCATGTAACAGGTGCACCAAGACAAATAAACATGGCCCAAATAAAAGACATACAGAGTTCAAAACACTGATAATCAGGATGCTCACAGAAATGGTTGAGTATGGTGGCAAAATAGAGGAAGAAGTGAAGGCTATGCAAAGTGAAATAAAGGAAAATGTGCAGGGAACCAAAAGTGAAAAGAAGGAAACCTGGATTCAAATCAACAGTTTGGACCAGAAGGAAGAA
The DNA here is from genome assembly GCA_004026765.1 of Micronycteris hirsuta. Taxonomy (NCBI): domain Eukaryota; kingdom Metazoa; phylum Chordata; class Mammalia; order Chiroptera; family Phyllostomidae; genus Micronycteris; species Micronycteris hirsuta. Next base: position 146,165 of record PVJI01002052.1, read on the forward strand.
ATCAACATTCAACCAGAATAGAATGAAGAAACAAGAATTCAAAAAAATGAGGAGAGGCTTAGAAACCTCCAGGACAACTTTAAAGTTCCAACATCAAATCATGAGGCTGCCAGAAGGAGAAGAGGAAGAGTAAGAAATGGAAAACTTATTTCAACAAATAATAAAGAAGAATCTGGCAAAGGAAAAAGACTTCCAGGAAATCCAGGTAGCTGAGAGAGTCCCAAAGAAGTTGGACCCAAGGAAGCACACACCAAGGCACATCATAATTACATTGCCCAAGATTAAACATCAGGAGAGAATCTTAAAAGGAACAAGAGAAAAGGAGACAGTTACCTACAAAGCAGTTCCCATAAGACTGTCAGCTCATTTCTCAAAAGAAACCTTGTAGGCAAGAAGGGGCTGGAAAGATGTATTCAAAGTCATGAAAGGCAAGGATCTGCATCCAAGATTACTCTATCCAGCAAAGCTATCATTTAGAATGGAAGGGCAGATAAAGTGCTTCCCAGATAAGGTCAACTTAAAGGATTTTATCATCACCCAGCCCTTACTATATGAAATGGTAAAGGGACTTATCTAAGAAAAAGAAGATGATCAAAATTGCAAACAGTAAAATGACCAAAAAACACAACTATCAACAACTGAACTTAAAAAACAAAAACAAACTAAGCAAATGAGTAGAATAGGAACAGAATCAGAGAAATGGAGATCAACACTGAGGGTTATCGGTGGGGAGGGGGAGGGGGCAGAATGGGGGAAAAGGTACAGGGAATAACAAGCAGAAATAGTTGGTACAAAATAGACAGGGGGAGGTTAAGAATAGTATGGGAAATGGAGACGCCAAAGAACTTATATGTATGATCCATAGACATGAACTGAGGTGAGGGAATACTGGTGGGAGGTGGGGTGCAGGGTGGAGGGGAATAAAGGGGAGAAAAAAGGGGTAACTGTAATTACATAATCAATAAAATGTATTTTAAATAAATAAATGAATGAATGGATGTCAAAGCACCCATATACACAAACATAAAGCTAATTACTGAAATTTATAGCATGTTGACCACTGGAGTAGCAATTTGGATTCAAGGGAAAAAGGGAAAACTATAGATAAAGACCTGTATAAATTACATGAACTCTATATGAGAGGGGCCAAAAAAAAAAAAACCCAACAAACAAATGGAATTATCTTCTGAAAGGCAGGCACCTTGTAGTACAGGCTTCCCCTACTAGGTGAATGTTCTAGGAGCCCGTCTGTATCACTGTACCAGCTGGCGTTGTGGTGAGAGTCTGCATTTGGCTTCAGTGAATTTTTTTAAGACTCTTTCAACATAGTTGTCCAGTTTATGATGGGTGATTTACAAGTGCACCTGCCCACAGAGTGCCCAGTGTTTAGCAGTTTTTGAGCAAAACAACAAGACCCCAGTGCCCCACCCTCCCTATTCACCCCATCTCACCCTAAGCAACTTTTTTTTGTTTCCCCAGATGAAAAACATCCTCAAAGGGAAATGTTTTACTGATGTGGAAGAGGTAAAACAAAGAAAAAACAGCAGAAGCACTGAAATACATCAAAATAGGGAAGTTCAAAAACTGTTTTGAAAAAAATAGATGGGTTTCATCAAGTGGAGAGTACTTTTACAGTGACTGAAGTTCAAATATATAAGAATAAATACACAATATTTTATAAATAAATTTCAGTTTGGGGGATTTGCCCCTCATCTATGAGCTGTGAAAACGGCAGGCAAAGTAGTCTGTGATGAGAGAGTGAACAAGTGATCCCCGAATAACTCTGTTTGACAGGTGAGTAATAAAATAATGTTTTTAAATGGAGGGCTACTGTATTATTGCATCCTGAATCATAATGGGAAAGATTCATTAGGGAATATATGTCCACATAAAATATAGTGGGTGTTAAATAACCCTCCAATTCCATCCTTAATGTATGTATTACATTTTTAATTCCCACAACAATCCTGCCAAGTAGGTACTATCAACTCACTTTTACTGAAGGAAACAGTTTCAGAGATCAGTCAAGGCCCATTTCAGTATTTGCCTGGACTCTTTTAGTGACATAAGTTTGAAATTAAGTTCAAACCATCTTCAGTACAAATAGGGAAATCATTAGTTTACACAATCAAAATGTGGAGAAAGACATCCGGCTTGAAACATGACCGGGTGGGTGCTCAAGTGGCATGGCCAGGACTCTGCTCCTCTTCATCCCTTCCAAAGGCGGTGGGCATGGTGGCAGCGTGACGGCCACCAGTCACACAAGAATCACACGTTCAGAGTTTACCAAACCCAATATAAAGAGAATCTGTTTCCCCAAAGCTCTGGTTGCATGTCCTTTCCAGAACCAAGCTCTGTGTCTAGAAATATGACTGTCCAGGTCTCGGTCTACTGCACGCCCCTTTGGTCAAGGGAGGGATGATTTAGCACCATCTGCTACGGCACAGACCAGCCCTCCTTACCTGCCGCATACACGCAGGATATGATACTTTTAGAAAAAGCAGGAAATGGATTCTGGGCCAACAAAACCAGGAGATATTATATTCATCATCTATTATATTCATCACCCTTAACCTCCAAGCATATTGCAATACTTTTTCTCATACATAGAAATATAGAATTATTTCACTTGGCATAATGCAAATACATACCAAGTCCCAAGGGTCATTATCCAAATTCTCATAAACTCAGAATTTCTGAAAATACTTTTCCATCCAGTTTGGCTATATTGTTCCTCAATATGTAGTAATCTATGGTCAATTAATTAATAATTTAACCTCCATTTTCAGGTATAGAAGGAACAAAAATAGTGACAAATGATGCCCATTTGAGAAAGGAGAGAAAGGGAAGCAGTGTCCAGTGGTTAGCTGTTTACCACATTGTCCAATCTGTTGGAAAAGGATAGCAAGGACTCACTTCCTAGATGATCACAGGAGTCCCTTCATCTGCTGGGTCACTACGCTGTGCTCACTTGGAGCATCTCTGCCGTCAGTGAGCCTCCACTTCAATCCCTGAGAAGGCTGTGGCAGAGAAGTCCCTGTTCGGGGTTGTAAAGCTTTAGTATATTGCTTGTTTGTATGGTTTCTAGGGTCTGAAATTACTTTAGAGCTTAAGCAATTGCACCCTACATACTAGACCTGGGGATTCTCTTTAAAACAGCCCCATAAAAAGCCCCTGAATGCTCCAGGGCATATATAGTATTCCTGAATGAATAGCTAAGACTTCTTCTCAGCCCTAGTAAAAATTACAGTGAAAGTTGATTATCTCAGCTTTCAAAGAACCGGACTTAGGACCAACTCTCAGAATCAGAAAACAGTACCAAATATCGATGTATGCTTTTGGGGCATTATTTAATATAATTCTTGAGATTGGTATAATCTAAGTACTGATTATAAAAGTTACAAGAGAATAGTAAAATCGAAAAGCCTCTTCCAAAGTCCATAATACTCTTTCCAGGCAACTGGGAATTGTTAAATGACACAGAATTTGCTCCAGAAAAATTAAGCATAGATGTTAGTTGGAGAGCCCCGTCTTCCCATCAGCCAGACCATTGCTTCCCTATTACAGTGAGCTCCTGCTTCCCAACGGTGAGTGCCAAGCGACTTCAATCAGGGTCTGCGTGGTAAACCACTCTCTCCCCTCACGTCCAGCACACACACACACACACACACACACACACACACACACGAAGGTCCACACAGTCTGATTTCCATTATAGTAAAATAGACACAATACTCCTATTTGTTTGTTTTTATTGATAGTCGGCTTTTCAGACACTGTCATGTCCGGACTCATGAGGTATTTGGCTTGTGTGGCCAATAACCACACCATTCTTTGAGTCACCCGGCACAGCACCTTTCCCGTGCTGGGGGGGGAAGTGTTTCCACTTGCATCGTTTAAGTTATCCTTACAAAAATCCCAACAGCCAGAGCAGAGCCAGGGAGAAAGGCTGCCTTTGATTTGAAGGAAGATGGTTTAGGACTGAAGAAAAAGGAGGAAAGAGTGACATTGGGAGTGGAGATGCAAGTGCAAAAGTTGAACCACCATTCCTGAATTCTCTGGCCATCTTTTTCAGACCAGGCAGTTCATGCTGACATAGTGATTTATAGGGAATGTCTCCGTTTCAATGCCTGAAGTCCTGGGATACCTGGAGCTAGTTTGACCTTTGGGTTGGGGAGAGGGAGCTAGGCACTGAATAGCTAAGGTCAGTCACGCAGGTGCTCTATACCTATGTGGCTGACTTCAAATAAAAGCCCTGGACACCAGGGCTCCATGTGAGATTCTCTGGTTGGCAACACTTCATACATATTGTCACACAGCATTGCTAGAAGAATTAAGCAAGTCTTTGGGTGACTTCACTGGGAGGGGACACTTGGAAACTTATATATAGTTTCTCTTGAATTTCCCCCATGCACCTTTTTGACCACTGTTGATTTGGATCCCTGTCCTTCCCTGTAATAAACCGTACCATGAGTATGACAGTATTTCTGGGTCCTGGAAGTCCTTCTAACAAAGCATCAAGCCTGACGTTGACCTTAGAGCCTCCTGCCCCGCCCAAGCAGAAGTAGTTAAAAGAGCTGGCTGGAGAGACTTGTCCCCTGAATACTTGCCAGAGCTAAGAACTTTTGTACTTCCCACCCTGAAATAGAGATGCTCAGGGGTCAGCTAGTAACTGCTCCATTGAGAGCAGAACCTGCTCTATTGACAGCAGAAGCTAGAATCAAACCTTTCCCCTTTCAAATGTCTATTTCGGGAAACAAATGAGAGAATCACCGACCAAATCAGGCTTTCTCGTGTTAGTCTAACCCCAGCAAAACATTTTTAGCCCAGGACTTCTCTCCTCTGCTGTTCACTGTGGAACGAGTAACTGTTCAGTACTCTCGACATGCAGAAACCCCCTAACTCACAAGTCAACAGAAGGAGTGTGAACTCTATGACACTTTACACGCCCCGGTCCTGTCCGTAGAGCAAGTAACTTCCTTTAGACACTCATAAAGTTTACACAACTCATTAGGCACGATTATGATATTATATTTATTCCTATGCAAAAATATTAAAGTCTCCAAAACAGTTAAATGATCAGAATATATAGAATTAGGTTATTGTCCTAATTGGGTTAAATGTTTAATTATATTTATTTATTTTTTACTTTATTGCTGTTCAATTACAGTTTTCTGCATACTCTCCCCTCCCCTACCCCTCCATCCCACCTCCCTTCCCTGCCTCCCTCCCCACCCTTGGTTCTGTCCATGTGTCTTTATAGTGGTTCTTGAAAACCCTTCTCCCCATTGTCCCCTGCCCCTTGGCTATTGTTAGATTGTTCTTAATTTCAATGTCTCTGGTTAAGTTTTGCTTGCTTTTTGCTTTTGTTGATTATGTTCCGGTTAAAGGTGAGATCATATGGTATTTGTCCCTCACCGCCTGGCTTACTTCACTTAGCATAATGCTCTCCAGTTCCATCCATGTTTAATTATATTTAAAAGAAGAAATAAGAAAGGTGAAGAACGAGATAGATAAATTCCTAGGGTCCTAGTATCATAAGTCAATTCGGATGAATCAATAAATGCTCATAGCTAGAGCATTCCGGTTGTTTTTCTCTCCTCAATAACTAGAAAATAAACTCTCACACCTCAGCGCATTAGCATGCCTAAGCTGCCTCTACTGTCTCTAAAAACCCCACTTTGAAATTCCAAATATCCTTTACCTTTCATATTAACTCACCCTCTCTGCCCACCAGTTGCAGACTTTCCCCCTTGATTAGTCTTCTAATCAAAGGGGGAAACTTCTTAGGATGATTTTTGTCTAATATACATTTTTGAAAACCCTAAGGCACCTAGGACAGGAACCACTATTATCTCCCAATTAGTACAAAGTAAGAAAATGATATTTGACCTGGCAAATCTCACAGAATGTGTTACCGTGGCCTGAGCAACACAATGCACCATGGCTATGGAGGCCTGGAGAATTCAGGCCTCCTAACCCAGGCCCAGCTCATTCAGTGTGCCTGGGCTCAATGCTAGCCAAAATGAAGATAGGTGTTCCATAGTGTGGAATGGGGAATGAATGTGATATACTACTTATATTAGTCTGACTAGCCATCGAGTAGAACTAAAATAAGAATATACTAACAAATTCAACTTATAAAACAATTTATATAAAGCTACCCCATTTTTATCTTAGTTAATGTCAAACCCAGCTTGTTACTCTAACCTGATTTTTCTCTCAAAGCTATAGTTTGCATGTTAAAAGTATTCTCCAGTACACTTTACAGTTCAGGAATTTCTATTCCTGTGTGGACCTAGGAAGCAGCCTGGCCTCAAGGCCTGGCTGACACTGACCTGCAGTCACAGGAAGTCAACTGTCAAAAATCCCAGGTGGCCAACTCAAGAATGGAGACCGTGAAGATCCATGTCAAGGTCTATGGGAAGACACCCTGGACATTCTCCACATCCTGCACATCCTACACAAAATCTTATGCTAGCCAGCAAAACAACCCTCTTGATTAAATAACATAATGAACATTACTTTTCCCCAGGTCAGGAAACAAGATGCATGCTTTAAAACAAAGGCCTCGCTACTCATGCCTGCGATAAATTGCTAACAGCATACTGCCAAAATTGGTTGTCCTAGATCCTCTCTGGGCCTGGGGTGGCTTTAAAACCAGACTCTGACTGACATTAAAGATCTCTATCAGGACCAGCAAGAGCACTGCCTGCAAGTCCACAGCCCCCTCCCTCTTATTTCTTTGTTCTGCTTTCTCCCTCCTTCCTGATAAAAACCCTTGCCTGCATTGAGATGTTAAGATGGGCTTTGGGACAGGAGTCCTCATCTTCTCAGTTGGCCAGCACGTGAAAAAAATCTCTTTCCTTCCCACCAGCACCTGTCAAATGAGTTCAGCTTTGGTTGCAGCAGGCAGCCGGACCTGTGTTCAGTTTCAGTTACAGATGTAAAACATAATTGCTCTCCAACTTGGAAAGAGCATTTGGGTCCCTTTTTAATTTTCATGTGTGAAGGACATAACAAATATCTCAAAATATTTCTTTTTTTTTACAAGGAGACTTCTTCATAAAATAGTCTTTTTTAAAAAAATTATTTTATTGTTGTTCAATTACAGTTGCCTGCATTTATCCCCCACCACTGCCCCTCCACGCCAGCCAAGCTCACCTCCCTCCCTTGTTTCCACCACCCCTTTGTTTTGTCCATGTGTCCTTTAAAGTTGTTCCTGAAAACCCTTCCCCCCTCCTCCCCATTATCCCCTCCCACCTCCCTTCTGGTTACTGTCAGATTGTTCTTAATTTCAATGTCTCTGATTATATTTTGCTTGCTTGTTTGTTTTATTGATTAGGTTCCAGTTAACGGTGAGATCATATGATATTTGTCCCTCACTGCCTGGCTTATTTCACTTCACATAATGCTCTCCAGTTCCATCCATACACAATGTAATCCTATGCAGCAGAGAGAAAGAAGGAGCCCTGACCCTTTGCAACAGCATGGATGGAACTCAAAACCTTTCTTCTGAGATCTCTTATGAAAGTATAACAATATTAGCAAATCCACTGTGAGCCTTGAAATTCTGGCCAGCATTAAAAGTCCCTCCATCCTAGCCTTATACAAAAGCATCAAACGAACTCTGGGCTTGAGGAGACTGTGAGTCTGTTTTATAGCCTCAACAGGAACAAGCAGCTAAACCAATCTAAAGGCCCATTACCACTTAATAAACTCACATTCAAAAAGCACTAAACTAATGCCGGAAAAAAAACTGCTTCTTTCTATGGTGCAGATTCTAAAAATTCACAGCTGTAGAGCCCCATCAGCTAATTTGCCTAAAATCACTTAAAACAAGACTTTCACTGAATAAAAACTAAAAAAAACAACAAAAACAAAAAAAAAACAGGGTTCAATGAAGCACCTTCAATTTTTTTTAATTTTTTAAGGATTTTATTTATTTATTTTTAGAGAGAGAGGAAGGGAGGGAGAAAGAGAGAGAGAGAAGCATCAATGTGTGGTTGCTTCTGGCATGCCCCCTACAGGGGACCTGTCCACAATCCAGGCATGTACCCTAACTGAGAATCTAACCAGCAACCCTTTGGTTTACAGGACAACACTCAACCCACTGAGCCACACCAACCAGGGCACCTTGACATTTTTTTAATGTAAGTGAAGAAGTAAGTTGGGATTTAAGGATCATTAGAAAATCCTCAGTCACCGGGAATTCCCTGACAGGAGTGAAAATGTTAAGGTCTATTAAAGAGTTACGGTTGTAGAGATTCGATGTTACTGGGGCTCTGAAAACCATAGAGCAGCTCAACAGTCAAACAAAAACTGAAGTGGAGAAGGAGTGCAAAATATTTTTTTCATCTGCTCACTCAGATCATTGGCTAGATATTTGACATCACGTCCTCAAGGCAGGATACTTGACTGCCCATATATTTGCAAAATTACTTCCCCTGTTCCTGTTGTTCTTTCTCCACTCATTGCTTTAGAGTATGTCGGCTATTTCCAGAAACCCTATAATGGGAATTTAGCCCCCTTAGGGATAAAACTATGGTAACTTGAAAGCTTCAAAACACAGTATCTAACTTTATTGGTGGTGGTAGAAAATTAAGAACAATCTGATAGTAACCAGAGGAGAGGTGAGAGGGGATAATGGGGGAAAAGGGGAAAGGGTTTTCAGGAACAACTATAAAGGACACATGGACAAAACCAAGGGGGGTGCGTGGAAGCAGGGGAGGGAGGTGGGGATAGTGGGGGGAGGGGGGAGGGGTAAATGCAGACAACTGTAACTGAACAACAATAGAATAATTTTTAAAAAGAAAGAAATACTTGGAATATTAAGGGAGAAAATGTTTCTGGATCAGATAAAATTTTCCTTTTGCCCATTGCCAGAATTGTGGGAATGGAATAACTGGATGGATGTTGAATAATATCAGAGCTCAGAGAGATATGGTGATCTCAATAAATGGAAACCTAAACTGTGTCCATGCATTGAAAATTGTTAAGATGTTCACCCAACCCCAAATTATCTATAGATTAAATCTCACAAAGAATTTTGGAGTGACATCGGCATCATGGTGGCATTACATGTCTCTCATTTTTGTAGCCACCCAAACAACAAAAGTTCAGCACCCCTCCATAAACAAAAAAGCCTCTGTAGGAGTTGTGGGACCCACCACCATCTGCCAAGGAGCCTAGGAGGAGTCTTGCTCACCTGTGCCTCATTTAATAGGCAGGCGGACCTCCATCCTGGCTGTGATCCCCACAATAGCCTGTGAATCAGTCCCAGCCACTCCTGGCTACAGTCCAAGAATACATAGAGAAGACTGATATAGGCATTCACCAAGCCTTTGTGAAAGTCCAGGTTTCCCGAGAAGCCCCAGTATTTCACTGAAGAAAAAAATACCTCCTCGTATATGAGTTTTGATGCACAAGAGTGGGCAAAAGAAACAGCTTGACTTGGCCTCTCCCCAAAGGCAACACAGTTTAGGGCTAAGCAAGAACTTCTCAGCCTGGGATTTCTCCCATGGGGGAGGGGCAGAGCAGGTGAGTGGGCACCCAGCTTCCCCAGTTGTACAGAACACAGTCAAAGAGGCTCATTTCTCTCTCACATCATGTAGAGCTCCATGAGCTCGGGGAGAGAGGATATATAGAGGTAGATGAAAGTGTCAGAGAGCATTAGAGGGATGGATTCAGTCCCTGCTGCCTGCATTTTGTGCTCCCTCAGGAAGCCTGTCCACAAGCCACTGGGAAAGCATCACCCACAGATTCCCCCAACTGGCTGACAGGCAGCCCTGCACCCATGTACCTGGCCCACACATTCCTCTCACTCCATGGCTGACTCCCCAGGCACATTCCTGAGGGTGGGTATGAAGGCCAGGTTCTGGGGACCAGGAGAAACTACCAACAAGCTGTAGCCCCACCTTCAGGAACACAGAAGAGAGGCTATCAGCAGCTGGACCAGGGCTTGTACAATCAAGAGAAGACAAATAAGCTTAAGAACTCAGCCACAGGAGGGAGAGAGGAATGTGCAGCATGTACATACATATGAAGTCTGAGAAG